>JANAVB010030105.1:0-42180 GCA_029216955.1 Iris pallida | reverse complement strand
GGGTAGGGACATTTTAGTCCAAAATAACATCTGGGTACCAAATTGTTACAAAAAATAGTTTAGGGTACAAAGTTGAAAAATGGTAATAGTTGAGGGTAGCAAAGTGCAATTAAGCCTTTATATTTTAGGCGCTTCGTAACAAATGACTGACAAATATTTTGTATAAATTAATAAGGATTTCTCACGATAAAATAACTTGATTAAAATATTTATAATTAACAAAACCCACGTTTTATCATTGAAAGAAAATGTAGTTTTATATATATAATATTAAAAATACAAAGTTTTGCGAATTAACCGGTAACGACAATTTTTCCAAGTAAAACCAGGAACTGGCTATCCAACTAAATGAGAACCAACGTAGCACGCATCGTAAACCGTTAGCAGTAGAATAAACAAACTTAAAATCTGACTAGGACCTGCTACTAGAGATTGCAAGTAGCACACCTAGCTTGGTTTCACAAATGGTTCTAAGTCAAGTTCTCCAACTGTAGGATCTCGGAGACGAACCTAGCATCTTCCCGGAACCAACACCGTTTCCAGTCTTAAACAAAGGCAAGTACATTTTGTGTTAGTTTACAATTATTTAATAATCGTTTTATTGCAAGTTTAAACCACGATGCAACACGAAACTCTCTGAGAGCACTGACTGATTGACTGTTGGGTACTGGGGGAGTAGTGTAATGAGTATGACCACATCCAAAGTAGTGTAATGACTGTATTAGCTTACCCCTCATACACACGGGGATAAGCCATATCGTATCAATAGGATACAACTGTACAACCCAAGCCGGTCATATTTATTGCCTATTTACATCATAATATTTTAACTGCTGGAGAACTGTTTATTTCAAATTGTTTAAAAGTGCATGACTCTATTATTATTTTAGTTGTTAGATTATCATGAATTGTACTTTGCTCCCGCTTGACTGGAGATAAGACTTTGAGGATGCTGAGCTGTTATACAACAGTTATTATGACCCGGTTCTGTACCCTGTGGTGTTGCCAGAGTCCCCATTGGAGGACGCAGGACCTGAGGCCGATGAGCCGAACGCATAGCTAGATTTTCTGTTTCCAGATTTGTTGTTTTAGAATTTCGTTAATTTGTTTTCAGCATTTTATTTCAGTCTTTCTAATTCCAGTTGTACTTTCAAATGTTGAATAAAGTTTTTAAATTTCCAAATATTGAGTTGTGACAAATATTTAAATGTTGTTGTGATTACCTGCAATAGTGGATACAACTTACTGCCGCCGTCTCAACAACGGTGCAGGCTGGACATGATCCGGTTTGACCCAATTATTTGGGATCGGGTCGTGACATTCTTCCCCTTGAACTCTCTTGTCTGCACCAAGTTGGCCTTAGCCAGTTGTTTGGACAGGGAGTCCATCTTCTGTTGAGATCGCATTTCGTCCTCAACGTGGATCTCTTGTAGAAGATCTTCCAAGCTAATGTCCAGCTTCTTCCGATGCATTCTAGCATAGAAGTTGCTCCAACCAGCAGGAAGTTTCGAGACTATCCCTCCAACGACAAACTTGTTGACGAGGGACATCTTCTCGTCATCTAACTTCTGGCACAATTTCAGGAATTCCTTTACTTGAGGTAGCATCGCCATCTCGTCTTCAAAGAGCCACTTGTGGTACTTCTCGACGATGAAGATTTTGGAACTGTTCTCATCATTTTCATATAGCTTACCCAAAGAATCCCCGATCTCTTTGGCATTCTCCTGCTTGGAATATGACTCAGCCAGAGAGTCTTCCATAGAATTAAGAATCAACAGTTTACATATGTTGTTTTCTCTCTTCCATTTGTTCTGTTTGACGAGTGCAGCAGCAGTAGCATCGACAGTTCCTCCTTCTGGAATCGTTGGTTCATCCTCAATCAACACTTGGTCTACGTCCACGAGTTGAAGATTAAGGGTGACCTTCCTCTTCCAGATTTGGAAATGTTCTCCGTCGAATTTCTCCAACTTGTTAAAGCTGGTATCGATGAGAAGCACGAGAGTTTTCCATCTACAAGGACCTTGCTTTAAGATTGCTAGTCCCGGGGCTTAATCAAAGATGGTAGACTCGATGTCGAGATCAGAGGTTCAACAAACGTTCACCTTCTGATTATTCTCGAGATCCAAGAGGAACACTAGAATAAATCTGATTACAAAAACAACAATAATCAGAAAGAAAATCTCACGTTCTTCCTCGCAATCGCAGTTGCTGACGGACAGAACTGAGTTCAGAAAATAAATCTCACGTTCTTCCTTGCAATCGCAGTTGCAGACAGACAGAACTGAATTACAACTCAGATGAAGGAAAAAGAAGAAAGAAGAAAGAAGAAGAGGAAAGGTTCTTGCTGGGATGATTAAGATCACCGTTGCTCAAAGCAAGATTCGCCCCAACACGATCTGCCCCCAGGAACCAGCAAGTTCACGAAGAACTTCTGGAACGCTCGTAAGTCAATATTTGAGACTTGAACGGACTTCCTGGACTTTACAGACTCCCTTAACTCTCTTCTTGGTGCATCTTTCAAAGGAGGCCAAGGGGCTCTATTTATAGAGTGGAGTTGAGACTTCACCTCTTCTCCTATCCGATGTGGGACTAAAATACCAATACTCAAAAATAGAGTTTGATATTTTAGATCATCCCACAATCAACATAGAAGTGTGCCAGTCCACGCCTACCCCCCGAACACTCTTGTGCATGCACGAGACATCCTGGAGTCTGTGTCCGAGTCCGAGTCCGCACAACAAAATTAACTTGCATCCTTGTTGGATTTAATCCTTTTTCCTTCTAGGAAAATACTCCCACATGGCACAAATTTGTGTCCCACTATACCTCGTGTGCACACCTTAATACAAGCAATGCATTATATTGAGATACTCACCATTTGGTCTAGCCGATGTGGGACTATCTTTTCTAGTCCAAAGGCAAAAACACCAACATAATCTTCACGTGTGTTCATGAACAAGGATAGAGACGGGATGCCACTCATGTAAATTTTGGCAAAGTTTATGCATGGTAGATTGTATATGTACCTTATGAAGATGTTAGCGGAACTATATATTCACCACTCGTGATAACTTTGAATTATTTTCGTGCTTATCAATTTAGAATTTATTGAGCCAAAGGTTTACCACGAGATCTTTATGTAAATATTTCATATTTATCTTTAGAATATTGCAGGTGGTTGACGTGCGAGTTCAGGTTTAGACCGAGCTCAAGTTCAGACCTGTAAGAGAAATTTTAAAACTCAAATCTGGACATATATGTAACCAATAACCATGAATTATGATACAAAAATCATGATATTAGTACACTTTGTAGCATAATCTCTTAAGAGGCTATTTGGTTCAAGTTCTTGTTTGGTGAGTGTAAGATTAAGAATTGGGAGTGTGGGATTTTACATTCCCACACATGTTGGAAAGTAATACCCATTCCCCCTCCTCCCAAAATATTTTTGCTTTTCTATGAATGTGGTTGTGTGTATTAGTTATTATTTTGGACGGTAATACCCTAATTAACACCAACTAAATTTAAGATAATAATAACATAATAAAACTAATAAAAGGATATTTACGAAAATAATAAATAAATAAAGATTTGTATTCCTATATAAACCAAATATAGAAATAAAAAAATAAATTTTTTGGACTACATATTTTCAACATAATCAGACATAAATATGAAAATGTACACTTTTTTCCATGAATAAGAAATAAAAAATTAATTTCTAGAAATATAAAACTTTCCACCAAGTGTCCTACTGAAATCACTTGAGAGTAATGATAAAACTCATCTTTCACATGAGAATGAGATATCATCTGTTTCTGCTAGAGGAAAATGATTTGATGAAGAAGGTGACCCACCAACCAAGAAAAAATGTGTCCATACTTGGAGAGAAATAATGGCATCTCCAATGTTTCAAAGGCCATGTGAAGAACACTTTGGGCAAGGATTATACTTGGCTATGCTGCAATGATCCACAATACTCTTTTTGACTAAAAGCCAGAATACTAATTCTTTTGCGGATTCGGAGTCCTGTCCGCGGAGTTCCGTTCCTCTCGACAATTCAGTACACGAGAGGAACGGAACTCCGCGATATATATATATATATATATATATATATATATATATATATATATATATATAATGAGATTTCAAAACGACTCAAAAGTGAGCCGTCTAAGCCGTCATTATATCATGATCAATTTTATTTTTTAAAAAAATTACGTAAAAAATTGTTGAAAAAAGTTTAAATTTGTTAATATGAAAAATTGAACTCAACCAAAAAAATTATCTCACACATTAACCACGTGAGTTAGAAGAAATATTTAACTATAATTGGATAAATTTTTATTATACGTTATTATACGTTCAAAACACGTACATTTACTAAGTATATATGAAAGGGGCCAAGGCTGGTCACAAATACTTTCTAAAGCAGGTCCTGGTATCCATGACAACCATTGGCCCCTCATGCACCAAATCTTTCTCACTGGTAAACAAGATGGTTTCTTGCACAGAGGTCTCTTACATCCACCTTCCTCAAAATAAGTTCACAAACTATGGTTAACTTATTTTAGAACTCTCCAAATATTGAAACACCAACTTTAATACTATGGACTATGTCGTATAGGACATACACTGGACCTACTCGGACACTTAAAGTACCAAAACAAATGATATGTTTGTGCTTCTGCATTCGTATCGTGTCGTGTCGTATCTATACCTTAGTTACGTTAAAAAATACACACACCATTTTTTCTTTCGCAAAGTATATTTTGATCGTCTGCGTGGCGGCCAACCAGTGATTCTCCTGCTAATGCTAGCCCACCCCCCCCTGAAAGGCCAATGCCGACGCGTCGCGTGACAGCGGACCAGCGCAGGCCAGTCCCACGGCGGTCCAAATAGCAGCTCCGAGAAGATTGGGTGGACTCATATCAAAATAAGGTTACACAGAAGGACTTGCATAGGGAAAAGCCTACACAAAAGTATGACTATGAAAGAGATTTGGGGACAGCACTCGTAAAGGAGTTAAAATGACATTTTGTTACCTACTGCTTCTAACTCCTTTTTGGTGGGGGCGTAGCGAGTCATAAAGACGAGCACCCATGCAGTCCTGTCCTTAGGAAGCCCTTTTTGTCCTGGTCTACCATTTCTAGACATATCATGCACATTGGTTGCACAATCATTTCAGCCAATGAAATCAACCCCCCACCAGTTCTGATTCAAAGGTTGCAACTTGTATTGCGCTGTCTGCTGTTGGCTCAACATTTCCAGTGAGGAATTTCAACTGTCCACAACTTCTACAAAGTTATAACAATACACCCTTTCTTTCTCACTATGGGGCTGTTTGGTTCCCTCCTATGGGCTGAAAGTGGGGATGTTTTTTGCAACTCGGGTGAACTGTTGGCCACTTTTGGTGTTTGGTTGGGAGGGTTTATTACTTGGAAGTGGGTTGATGTGACCCCGCTCCAGTTCCTGTCTCTACCAAAAATGGGCTTTTGAGTTCCGGCCATTGGGTTCTTGAAGTCCAGTGAAAGTGGGAGGAGAGAGGAGGAAAATCTGGAGAAGAAAGTGGAGAAAAAAAAGGCTTCCGAGCACCGCTCTTCCGCCATTCTCTTCTGCACTGTAACCTCTGCTCTTGGAACCCATTTTTTCGTTAAATTCTTACCTTTTTTTTTCCCAAAATTTTGTTTATTTTCGCCAATTTTTCGTTAGATCTTCGTAGATCTATGTAGATCTGTCCTGTTGTGTCCTTATTTTCGCCATTTCGTGGAATTTTTTTTCTAGATCCGGTCATAATCGATGATTTTTTGTAGATCCGTAAATTTTTTCGGTTGCTCCGTTCATAGATCTATGTAGATCTGTCGTGTTGTTCCTTATTTTTGCCATTTCGTGGAATTTTTTTTCTAGATCCGGTCATAATCGATGATTTTTTGTAGATCCGTAAATTTTTTCGGTTGCTCCGTTCATAGATCTATGTAGATCTGTCGTGTTGTTCCTTATTTTTGCCATTTCGTGGAATTTTTTTATAGATCCGGTCATAATCGATGATTTTTTGTAGATCCGTAAATTTTTTCGGTTGCTCCGTTCATGGATCTATGTAGATCTGTCATACTGTGTTCTTATTTTTGCCATTTCGTGGAATTTTTGCCATTTCGTGTATAGATCTGCTGGGAACATGTTACGAATACTTGCTGGGAACGGATTTCTCGTAGTATCATAATGCTGGGAACATGTTGTTGGGAACATGTTACGAATACTTGAGATTTTTTGGCTTATAAATTTTTGCTTCCACAGATAATCCGATATTCCGAATTTGTGGTATAATGCTGGGAACATGTTGCTGGGAACATGTCATATTGCTGCGAGCATGTCATCTTGCTGGGAATGAGCATATTTCTGATAATTTCTGATAATTTTTGATCTGTATACTTTGCCCTTTCTAGGTTTACACTATTATTTACTTTGCCCTATCTAGATGTAGATGTAGAATATTATTGCACCAAAAGTGGACAACAGTTCACCCGAGTTGTAAAAAACATCCCCACTTTCATCCCATAGGAGGGAACCAAACAGTCCCTAACTATAATTATTAATTTAATGGAAAATGAGGTCGCTCCATGATACACGATCTGTTTGTGTGGAAGAACAACTAGCCATATTCCTTTACATATTGGGACATAAGGCAAAAAAAGAGTATGCGGCATTGAATTCCTAGGTGAAATATGTTAATTCAAGGCCTATGATTCCCATAGGCTGCTGTTTCCACAGGGCCTATGATGCCCATAGGCTGCTGTTTCTGTGACTTCAATTCCCTGCTCTTTTGATGTCTTTGCTTTTGTTAATTCCCTGCTCTTTTGATATCTTTGCTGCTGTTTTTGTTATTTTACTGTTTTTGTAGCATGTCTTTCTACGTTGTTTTGAAAGGAAGAAAGCCAGGGGTGTACACAACCTGGCCTGAATGTCACATGCAAGTGAATGGGTTTAAAGGCGCTTGTTATTTCAAGTGCCAAGATTATGAGGAGGCAATGGGTTACTTCCACTCAAATTACAAGGATGAACGATGTGGAAATAAGGGGAAAGATGTGCGCAATGGCCACCCATCGGCCATTATTGTCACGTTGGGTTTTCTAACATTACTTGTATCGATTTTAGTCTACATCTCTTTTATGTAGTACCAACTTTTGTGTAGACCCAAGTTCTTTTTGTCTGCACCTACAATGTAATGACAATGTAATGACAAGGGCTATGTACTGTTTGGGTGCAGGAGTTGTCTTTGAATGAGCTATGAAGGTGCAACCTAATTAGAAGCTAAAGTTGGTGGCCTCCCCTACCATTGTGGTGATGGACGGAGGTAGCCAACTTGTAGCCTAGTTTTAGACAATGATGAGGAAGGTGCAACCTTTGAGTCTAAATTGCTATTTCGGTCCCGACAACACAAATGAGGAAGGTGCCCCACGTTGAGAACCCAAACTTGATGGCCTCCCCCACCAATTTGGTGATGGATGGAGGTAGCCAAGTTTTTAAATTGGCGATGATGAGTGGGATGGTGAATCCTTTGAGCCAATCGCTTTTTTCAGTCTTGTGTTTCAGTTTTTTGTTACTGATTTCAGTTTTGGGCACTTCAATTTCAGTTTTGGGTTTATGATGAGTTTTGCTATCTTGAAATCTTATATGGGCTGTGATGAGTTTTGCTTTCTTGAAACAAATAATGATCTTTTGGGCTATGATGACAATGCATAACTTGGTGCCTTCAATTTTGGGGCAGTTTGCTGGTTACTCCACCATACGTTGGTCTTATTTTCTTATAATATATGGGCGATGATGAGAATGCATTATGGGCTATGATGACTTGTGTTTCAATGTGAAACAAATAATGGTACATGTTCCCAGCAAATATGATACATGTTCCCAGCAAATATGGTCCATGTTTCAATTTTATGTTACGCAGGAATTTACATTTTTGATATGTTCTTCGTATGATGATATTTTCGAAGAAAATCTTCCTACATTCTGAGCCCATAATGTTCTCCTGAACAAGTTTTTAATTATTTCCAATTTTTAAACTCTGAGCCCATGATCTCCTTGTGAACAAGATTTTGTTTCATTGGATTGATATTGCTGGGAACATGTCATATGGCTGGGAAGATTTCCCATTGCTGGGAACATGTAATATTTGCTGGGAACATGTCATATTGCTGGGAACATGTAAGATTTGCTGGGAACATGTCATATTTGCTAGGAACATGTCATCTTGCTGGTTTTCTATGTCATATTTGCAGGGAACATGTTTCATATTTGATTTTTGATATGTTCTTCGTCTGATGATACTTTTCGAAGAAGATTTTGCTACATTCTGAGCCCATATTGTTCTCCTGAACAAGTTTTAATTATTTTCAGTTTTCATACACTGAGCCCATGATCTCCTTGTGAACAAGATTTTGTTTCATTGGAATGATATTGCTGGGAACATGTCATATTTGCTGGGAAGATGTATATTGCTGCGAACATGTCGTATTTTTGATGTCTTATTTTTGAAATGTATCATAATCGATGGGAACATGTATCATATTTTCTGGGAACATGAATACTTGCTGGGAACATATCATATTTGTTGGAGAAATGTGTTCATTTCTGGGAACATGTATCATATATGCTGGGCATATATAATTTTGCTGCGAACATATAATGATATTGTTGGGAAATGTATCATATTTGCTGGAAAAAGCAAATCTTGCAAAATTATATATCAATTTGCTGAGAGTGTTCATGTCATCTTGCTGGGAACATGTTTCATTTTTTTTTCGGTTATGAAAATGGTTCTCTGCTGCCAAATTCGGTTATGAACATGTTGAAATTTTGGAAATGTTGAAATTACTTTCAGTTTTCATACTCTGAGCCCATATTGAGGTTGTGAACAAGATTTTGCTGGTTTTAGGTACCATATTTGCTGGTTTGAATTATTTCCCAGTGCTGGGAACATGTATACTTGCTGGGAACATGTCGTATTGCTGGGAACATGTCACTTGCTGGGAACATATCATATTTGCTGGAAACTGGTATCATATTTGATGGGAACATGTATCATATTTGCTGGGAACATGAATATTTGCTGGGAACATTTCATATTTGTTGGAAAAATGTGTTCATTTCTTGGAACATGAATCATATATGCTGGGAACATGTCATCTTGCTGCGAACATATATCAAATTTGTTGGGAAGATGTTATCATATTTGCTGGAAAAAGCAAATCTTGCAAAATGTATCATATTTGCTGAGAGTGTTGATATGATACTTGCTGGGAACATGTTTCATTTTTTTTTCGGTTATGAAAATGGTTCTCTGCTGCCAAATTCGGTTATGAACATGTTAAAATTTTTGGTAACCATACCATTCTTCATGAGGGTGATTATATCACTTGCAATGTCCTAACCAAACACACAAACTCCATCAAAGCCACTTTCAAGTGGTCATCCAAACAAACTACATTGTAACTCCCCACTTGCGGGGGACAAAACTTTTGCAACCAAACACTTTTTGGAAAGTGATATGTATTGCAACTCAAATGAGTTACATGCACATGAAACTCCCACTTTCACACTTTCATGCACCTACATCCAACCAAACAGGCCCTATGGCACAGTTCACTTTGGGTCTGTTTGGCTCACGGATTTGGAGATGATTATTATATAATAAATATAAAATATGGGGCCGGTTATACACATCCCAAGACTTGCTAAGGACACCCCACATAACTTAAATGTCATATTAAAAGACCAATATACCCCCAAGGCTTTCTAAGAACACCCCACCAAAAAAAAAATTCTGCGACAAGCACGACAAATACTTGTCGAACGGACAATGGTCTGTTCAACAAGTATTGGTCGAACATGTCTTCTTATGTTCACAAATACTGATCGAATGTGTCTTCTTGTGTTCGACAAACATTGGTCGAACATATTCTAATCGAACATGCCAACTTCTGTTCGACATATTCTGGTCGAACGTATACACTATAGTTCGACTGTCGTGGGTCGAACATTGCTCTGTGAGTTAGACAAACCAGGGTCGAATTTACCCGTGAATACACCCAAATTTTTTTCTATTTTTTTTTTTTTTTGTTTTTTAACAACAGTGATGGTCGGCGGAGGGGGGATCGGAAAGCGGGGGAGGAGGAGGAGGAGGAGGAGGAGGAGGAGGCGGGTCGGGGGGGGGGGGTGTTCGGCGGAGGCGGGGGCGGGTCGGGGAGGAGGCGGCGGCGGGTCGGGGAGGAGGAGGGTCGGCGGAGGGGGGAAGGGGAGGGGAGTATGGGGTGTGCTCAACAGCAAGGGTAGAATAGGAAGAATTTTTTTTTTTTGAAATGAGGTGTCCTAACAGGTCTTGGGGTGCGTTTAACCGGACCCATAAAATATATAACATATATATAAATTATTTTGGGGCCTATTAATTTGGGAGGCCTAGTGCGGTCGCACACTTTACATTTCCTCAAAATCGGCCTGCATCGCAAAACGTAGGCAATATGCCAATTTTTGAATTTTCTAATTCGTAGTACTTCGCTGAACCAAACATCATCTTAAATAGGAATGTAAATTCTCATGAAGCATTGTGAGATTGCAATGTATAACCTTTGTAAGACTAGGAAAGTCAGATTTTCGATTATGCTTGAATCTTTGGAATCTCCAAGGTCCGAAACAAACTATGGGTTATGGGTTGGGATGTGTTCCAACCCACCTAATTTTTTCTCCTTCTCCATATGAGTCTGCCCGCATCCGAGTCAACCCTAGCTTGAATTTCTGGTGTCGTCCTTACAAATCTCAGACGTAAGAACAAGAGCACGAGAAGGTGAATGCTAACCTAACTGCTTTGGTGTCAAAGTCCTGCTTTAGCCTACATTGTCGGTACAGTAAACGAAAATAAATTGGGATATGCTTTACATATCAGATGAAAAAGAGCCATCCATCCACCTTTCATACAAAATAATTGCATGCTCTTAATCATATTCATAATTTGACATGACACCACCTATTAGAATGAACCAAAAATCCAGGCTTTATAACAAGGCTATTTCAAGCAGGCAATTATAGGTGGGCATATGCCAACTGAGAATAAATAAGTGGTAGGAAAAAACAGCTGGATGTTAATGAAAATACTGAACTTGGAGAACTCTTGTGCATTAGTGGGACAGACATTACCAAACAATTAGTATCTTGATGTTATACTAGATGTTTGATGAATCCTGAACATTCATAGCACATAACAGATACATGTTCTTTGTATCGATGAATGGATCACTAGACATTCATTTCCGAGCCGCAAACTTCAGTTGATACTGTCAACAAAGGCTGTACTCCAGAACTGAATATTTTTCTGACCAGTCAAGTCAGATTATTATCATGAACTGCTGAAGATTTTTGAGGAAGTCTGTTTACTCGAGAATGATTTTCACACACTTTTTACAGTATGGTTTCTGTTCATAATTCTAACTCAGTCTGAACATCGGTTAATTCAATCGATCGATAATGATCATGGCATATGTATAATAAACTCAGGCTTACATTGACCAAAATTAATTACATCCAGAACCTTGATTGATCTAAGGATTCTAGGACCAGAAAAGAGAGTATATATTCTGCACACGAACTTCTTCTCCACTCTATTACTGTTTTCTTCACAGCTCCGACAGAGACCAAGAACTCCATCTCGAACGATGACAAGGCCTTCCCCATGAAATACGCAAAGAGAAGGGAGAGCGAAGGCCTAGTGACAAAGCGCTCACCCAACAGCTCATCGAGGAAAGCAAAGGCTGCTAAGAAATCCGACCTGACTGCATTTATTGGAGCCGCAAAATGGGCAGGGATTATTCTCCTGAACGGCCAGTCCTTAGCAATGCGATCAACCCAATCCCTCTCACCTGATATGTTTTTAGTAACCAAACAGAATTTAATTTATTACAGTAAGTAAGAAATCTACTTCATAGAAAGTACACAGAATGAGCATCCAGCAAGAGAAAGTAAAACAATGGTGTGCATCATTCCTTGCGTGGAGCAGCAATCATAACTTCTCAGTAATTCATTCTCTTCTCACATCAAGGTTGGAGATTCATAAAGCAATTTCAAAAGAAATTTCTCAAGAGGACTATCCTGAAAAAAGAGTGATACGTAAATGGTGAGGTTCTCTAGCAGGTTATATGTCGTATCACCCATCTATCACAAATTCTGGATGGAGCATGTCTCGAAAGGAACATGTCAAATTTTCATGTAGACCACATCTCTAATAGATGATTTTTATCATCTAGCGTCTTCGAACTTCCTAACTAACCACCACAAATATTCGCTAATACCAATATATAATGCGATTAGGATGTTCCTCTGAATTCCCTCCTTCAAGCACATAAACTTCTATTAAGTGTGGGGCATCTGACATGTAGACCATGATGTTATAGACATCTATCTGCTAATGGTATTGACATGTGTCTTATTCTTTGCACTAATTTCTTTGGGTCCCTCTACAAGTTTGTGAAAAAAAAGGTTTAAGAGTGAAACAGTGGGAAATAAAGTGTTTTCGTTAAGCACTGATGCAATGTAATTGATCATTAAGTCTCTCAGGTACTCTTGTCACCAATAAACTTGACAATTTCCATACATAGGTTAGCATACTATGGGCATAGCCCTATTTTTTTCCAAGAGTTTCAGGGAACCATAGTTTTTTGGTGTGTGTGTGTGTGTGTATGTGTGTGTGTCTGTGTCCTTGGGTTGGGGGGGGGGGGGGGGGGGGGGGGGGTGGGTTTATAGAAACTAAAGCGAAACTGCGAAGTTTTCTTCTGGACCCTTCAACATAAAAAAATGTCATTGGTACACACCTTTTCAGGAACTTTGCTGAAAAGTGAAAACTAGCGTCTTGACAATGGGTGACACAATCAACTTCTGCGACACCTGTGCAAAGCTGGCAGTGGGCTCCAGAAGATTTGACGGACAAAGAAACAAGATTTGTAGAACAATTCTCCCAACTGTTAGCAATCCAAAGATAACTTTGAACTTGATTATAGAACTCACAATAACTTCAACTTATATAATTTTGAGAAACAACCAAATACACAGCAAATCATGTATTGTTGAATGCTATACATGCAGTACAGTAGGACTTTTCAAGTACTAAATACAAATTGTTGCCATCATAAGCACTATACAAACATTGGACAAAGAACTTACGAGAAAAGAACTATAGCTGAATTGAGAAAGTGGAGCTCATGAATGCTAGAAATGGCCAGATGTATAGTCAAAAGGCTCTAAAGATAACTCTCAAACTGCATGGCTCCCAGTCATCATTATTCATAATGTATTAATGTGTCCATCAAAACAGGGAAGAACAGAATGCTGACCATGATAAAGATGGCATGGGTTGTCTGTGACGTAACACTGTTCTCTAACATGATTTTTTTAACCTATTGTTTAATTTCAAAAGTAGTTTGGGAAGTTTCCCTCCAAATCAAGAGGTTGATTCTCAAGATCCCAGTACATATTACTCTGAACAAACAGACCTACAAAAAGCCAACTACATCAAGAGTGAAGAACAAAGAGTACTAGTTAAAGAGAGTACTAGTTAAAGAAAAGTGGAGGGATTGTTAAACCATATGATAATCAGATACGATAAGAGGTTTTAATCCAATCTCAAAAAAGAAAAAAGTTGGGAATTATAATTAGAAGATGCTTGACCTGATATTTCGACATTGGTTTGGAAATGACTGGGAGTAAAGGGTTACTAAGCAACCCATTACACAAATTTATAACGAGTAAGAAAGTGTCTAATGAACTAAGAAGAAACACTCTATATTCTATTTGTAAAGGGGAGAGAGAAATATGTCAACTACGTAGGAATCAACTTACGAGCCATGCCACGAAAATCGATGAAACATAGAGTACTTGAGCAAAGTCTAAATGTGCTAGTCTGCTAGAGGTCTATCATGGAAGTTATGTATTCATTAAATAATTTAGTAGTGGAAAATTTTAGATAGAAAAGAGATAAATTTATGATTTCATAAAGTTTATTAAAAGACTTGGGATACTGTATCTAGGAATATGTGTTGCGTTTTAGAAAAGACAAACATCTTTATATTGAATTTGTTAAAGACGTAAGTTGGGCTTGTAAGTGGAAATATATAATCGGGGGTGATACCATGATACGTGCCCGTATCAAGAGATGAATTCACTTCGAGGGGATCCCGCAAACACCTCCATATGTAGTTCGTTTCGAAGGGAACTGATGCCTCCATTAGTAAAGACAGCTTTATCATAGTATTCTCCCCTTTTGATGAGAAAGTAAATACATACATACAATACAACCCTCTCACAACATGACTCCTACATTATCTCCCTACTAACCCACTTACACCCCTACATTTAAGCAACTCAACACAAGACTAATTCAACATATCTAATAACTAGCTAGGCACATGACATTTCTTTCTCTTTAAACATACCTTGTCCTCAAGGTTTAATATGTTCAATAGTTCTAGACTTCCAGTGTGCGGTGGTGGCCATCCAACTTCCAAGTCCTTGTAGCATAACAAAAAGGCTTCTCCATTGTTGTACATCTCAGCTTCCTATAATTTTACTCCAAAAGAAGTGGTCAGAAAATTTCGAGAATGGCTTGGGATCTGAGACTTCATATTGAACTTCTCACCATTTTCACCATTTGGGAATGTAAGAGGTCCCTAACATACCTTGGCTCAAGGATCCCTTTCTATTACCTTGATCAACAAGAATGAAGCTATTAGAACCATCTCGATGCTTAACAATCCTGATTGTTAAAGAGTTGATCGAAGTGGCTATTGATTGCTGTAAACGTCTCGTGCATCTCCTTTAAAAGTCTCTTGTAACCAACAACAAGAGAATTCACCTCCTTCAGTCGGTCTATCAGAGCAATGCTATCCTTTGAGCAATGGATGAGCCCCTAAGTTTTGGCTTTGATAGCAAATGATACGTGCTTGTATCAAGAGGTGTATTCGCTTGCATGGGAACCCACAAACACGTAAATTTGTAGATCGCTTTGAGGAGAAGCGAGGCCTCCATTGAAAAAGCTTTATCATAATACCATCCCCTTTTTTATTGGTAAAAAAGTAAATATACAATACAATTCATGTAGGAGTAAATATATACAATACAATTCATGTAGAATACATATCGCGGAATACAATACCCACTCACCTGAACATAACGATCCACAAACAACATGCAAGACCAAGACAGATCAAACACAAATGTATATGTGGTGACTTCGTCACCGAGATAAAATTCCAATCTTGTATTCCAATGATACAAATTGATTACAAATCAGTTCCTTTGTCCCAAGAACTGATCGCTCACAAATCTCAAGTATGAAAATGACAAAAGGATACCAATGAGATCGCTCACTACACCTGATAACGACTTCCTGAAAGGAGCAGGTGAATCCCCATCACTACCAAATTACAGTACTTTAGCGACGGCCATTTAGCGACGGAAATTTTCCGTCGCTATCACCGTCGGATCCCCGACGGATTTGTGACGGAATACCGATGGAAAGCAGTGGACAATTTTTTTTATTTTTTTATGTCCATATCCGTCGCTATGCCGTCGATAGGTAGTCGGCCATGTAGCGACGGTTTTATATCCGTCGCTAGAACGTCGCATATTTTGGCGGCAAAAGCCTAAAATATTGGCGCGAGATTTACTGACGACTTAGCGACGGAATAATCCGTCGCTACTCGCGCGAGATTTATGACGCATTAGCGACGGAATAATCCGTCGCTACTCCGTCGCTAAATTTACGTTCCACACTTAAATTGAAACGACGGGGGGAACTTTTTCATTCCCCCAAATTTCACTCTCTCTCTCTCTCTCTCTCTCCCGCGGTGATCGATCGGCGACCCCCTCTCCTCTCTCTCCGCGGCGGTGATCGGCGACCCCTCTCCTCTCTCTCTCCCAAAGGTAATCCCCTCTCCCTCTCTCTCTCTCTCTTCTTTCTCGCTCTCTCTCTCTCGCGCCGCGCGCGGTGGGGTCGTGGGTGCAGCGGGCCGGGGGCGTCGGGGGCTGCGGGGGCGGCGTCGACTGCGGGGGGCGGCGGTGGGGGGGGTGGCGGCGGTGGCGGCGGTGGCTGGAGGTGTGGAGGGGGCAGTGGGAGGGACGGGAAGCGTTGGAGGGATGGGGGCGCGCGGGGGCTGGCCGCGGGGTGCGGGGGGTTGCGGAGGGGGGCTGGCCGTGCGCGGGGGGCGGGGGGTGTGGAGGGGGCGGTGGGATCGAGGGGGCGGGCAGCGTTAGGGGGGGGGTACGATGGGGGCGGGGGCTGGCCGGGGTGCGGGGGGGGGGGGGGGGGTATGTGTGGAGGGGGGCTGGCCGGACACACACACACACGGACACACACACACGGACACACGGACACAGACACACACACACACAGACACACACACAACACACAACACACGGACACAGACACACAGATACACACACACACACAGACATAAATATATATATATATATATATATATATATATATTATATATATATATATTATATATATATATATATATATATATATATAGGCATAATTTTAAGATGCTTAATTAGTTTACCTTATATATATAAGGTAAACTAATTATGGTAAACTAATTATGCCTATATATATATCTATATATAGGCATAATTAGTTTACCTTATTTTAGAGTATGACTACGTAGCTAGTGTGTAGAGTAGTATATGGTTACTAGATCTAGTGTAGAGTAGTATGTAGAGGAGTATGGCTACTAGTGATATAGATATGTAGGTCCATGTGTATCTGTATCGGACTATCGCTATCGGTATCGAACTATCGCTATCGGTATCGGACTATCGCTATCAGTATCGACCGTATATACTTAGTATCGGGCGTAGCGGATTAGTATCGATCAGTATATAGGTTTGGGTTAAGATCAAGGTTCAAAGTATCGGTATCAGAATAGTAGGCCGAATAGGAGGCCGAGATAGTCGAATGTGAAGAAGGGAAGAAGGGAGGAGCAGATGGGTTCAGAGCCATGGTGGAGGAGGAGAAGTAACATGAGAGCAGTTTCCGCCGTAACATCTCCTGGCTCTGCTGGCAACTGAAGTCCAGATGCTACAAAGGACGATCCTATATACTGATACTAATCTGTACTCTCTGTATTAAGTACATCCGGCTTACTAGCTAGCAGATCCACCAGTTACATGATTATATACTAATTATGTTAGATTGTGATACTAAGTAGCCTCGTCGTAGGCCTAGCGTGTATCCACAAGTTTAGTTTTTCTTACGATATGAGTATCGGTATCGGGCTATTTTCTTATGTTTAGTTTGTCTTTCGATACAGATATTCACATCAAATCGAGCATGAATCGTTACTTTGTTGATCGTACATGGATGTACAAATGACAACACGAGAGCAGAATTGGTGTGAGTGACGATTTCAGGCAGGTGTGGAAGTATTTCTTAAGTATGCCATGAGCAAAACTCAGTACATGGACGATAACAAAATCAAGTGTCCATGTGTTAATTGTCACAATAGACGTTTCGAAGAAGTGATGACTGTGAGAGATCATTTGACCCGTAAGGGTTTCGTACGTGATTACGGCCTGTGGTCATCGCAAGGTGAATTATATTCAGAAAGACAGGCTGCAGAAGCTGGTACTTATGCTTTTGATGATAATGCTGCAACGGATGTCCTCGAAGACGACGGATGCTCTGTGGATTATGGAGACATGCAGAACCTTGCACGAGATATGGTGTATGCTGCGGCAGGGCCTAATTTTGATCCGGAGGATCCTAATCCCGAGGCAAAGGAGTTCTATGATATGTTTAAGGACGCAGATACTCCTCTATATCCTGGTTGTGAGACTCATTCCGCACTGTCAGTGACGATGCGGTTGTTGAACATAAAGTCTGATTTTAACTTGCCACAAGCTTGCTATGATCGGATCACACAATTAACTAATGAGGTGTTACCGAAGGAATCAAAAGAGCTCCCAAGAAACTTCTACAAGTCAAAGATGATGGTCCGACAACTGGGACTGGGGTACGAGAAGATAGATTGCTGTCGCAACGGATGCATGTTGTATTACAAAGAGAATTGCGTATTAGAAAGTTGTTGGTTCTGTAATGCGGATCGTTACAAGACAGTACAGGGAAAAGGAAAGTCAACTAGAAAACGACGTCCTTACAAGTATATGCATTACTTGTCGATCACGAAGCGCTTACAGAGGATGTATATGTCTCTGAATACAGCAGAACACATGACGTGGCACAGTGAAGATCGCATAAAGGACGAAGGAGAATTGTCACATCCTTCGGATGGGGAGGCGTGGAAATATTTGATTTGTGTCATCCAGATTTTGCTGCAGAGCCTAGAAATGTACGCCTGGCGCTATGTTCTGATGGCTTCGCCCCTTTCGGACAGTCGGGATCTCAATACTCATGCTGGCCGGTCATTCTTACCCCTTACAATCTGCCACCATGGATGTGTATGAAGACTCCTTATATGTTCTTGACAGCTATCATACCCGGTCCCAAAAATCCGACAAAGAACATCGATATATATTTACAGCCGTTGGTGGATGAGCTGAAACAGTTGTGGGAGATCGGCGTCACGACCTATGATATTTCCAGAAAACAAAACTTTCAGATGAGAGCTTCACTCATGTGGACAATCAATGATTTTCCAGCATACGGTATGCTGTCGGGATGGAGTACGCACGGCAACATGTCTTGTCCGATATGTATGAAAAATAGTAAAGCGTTCCGCCTTAGACATGGAGGAAAAACTTCTTTCTTTGACTGTCACCGTCAATTTCTGCCAACGAGACATCCTTGGCGAAAGAACAAGGACGCGTTCAGATATGGAAAACAAGAATTTTCTGAACCTCCTGCCAGATTGTCGGGATACGATATTTGGGAAGATGTAAAGGAATTGCCCACCGCAATGGAAGATCCATCGAACAATCGTGTCGAGGGGTTCGGACAAAGCCATAACTGGACCAAACGGAGTATCTTCTGGGACTTGCCTTATTGGAAAGATAATCTTATTAGGCATAATCTTGATGTCATGCATATCGAAAAGAATGTGTTCGATAATGTCTTCAATACCGTTATGGATATTAAAGGAAAGACGAAGGACAATCCAAAAGCAAGACAAGACATGGCCGAGATATGCAAACGTCATAATCTAAACTTGATACAAAGGGGAGCTGGTGGACAAGTAACTAAGCCGATAGCGCCATACGCATTGAGCAAGGAAGATAGATTAATAATCTGCAAGTGGATATCTACTTTAAGATTTCCCGACGGCTATGTGTCGAATTTGTCTAGATGCGTTGATCTCAATGAACGCAAGCTAACAGGAATGAAGAGTCACGACTGCCACGTGTTTATGGAAAGATTACTGCCCATTGCGTTGAGAGAGTTGTTGCCTTCTGCTGTATGGGTTCCGTTGGCCGAGCTGTCTACATTCTTCAGGGATATCTGTTCAACTAAGCTCACGGTGCAACATATGATACAACTTGAGGAGAAGATTGTCTTAACAATTTGCAAGTTAGAGAAAATATTTCCACCGGGTTTCTTCGACAGTATGGAGCATCTACCGATTCATCTAGCATACGAAGCCCGTGTCGGTGCATCTGTTCATTATCGATGGATGTACCCCTTTGAAAGGTAAATAAAAATCGATATAATTTAAGTGGATTTTACAATTCATTGTTAATTCTCAAGATAATTTGTCTCTCTAGGTATCTACATCATCTAAAGAAGAAAGTTGGCAACAAGGCTCATATAGAGGCTTCGATATGCGAAGCATATCTTATCGAGGAGGTGTCAAACTTTTGCTCCATTTATTTCGATACTCATGTTGAGACAAATCGAAATAGACCTCAAAGGAATGACGAAGACGTTGAGGAAGGAGGTATATTCAATTTAAGGGGCAAGCCTATTGGGGCTAGTAAGAAACGGTGGTTGAGTGACGATGAGTATGATGCCGCTCACCGATATGTCTTGTTAAATTGTGACATACAAGAAGTGAGAGATTTGGAGAAGTAAGTGACTACACCTCGTTATAATCTCTAATTTGGTGAGGTAAGTGACTACACTAATTTTTATTCTCTCTAACAGTGTATTTAGAGATGAAGTCAAAATAAGGACACCCGATATTACCGATGAGGGACTTCAAAGAGAGGTTGATTTTACCTTTCCGTCATGGTTTCGAGATTACGTAAGTAACTGAGATAATATGTTATGCGGCTACCATTTAAATATATATATGCCACTAATACATTTAAAGTTTACAGGTTTTATTAGCTGAACCAAGTACACTCACAAATGAGAGCATCCGTTATTTGTCATTGGGACCGAAGAAGCATGCAAAGACTTGGCCCGGCTATGTCGTTAATGGCTTCAAGTTTAAGACAACTCAACATCCTATAAATGCAGAATTTCTCAATGACGACTTCAGTACGAAGCATTCTGGTGTTTGCATAAGAGGCACAATCTATGACGACGAGCCGGACTTTGACTATTATGGAGTGCTTCGGGATATTGTAGAATTACAATATAGTGCCCCATTTGATATGCATATTGTTATGTTCAAATGTGAGTGGTTCGATACGACACCAAATATCGGTTGGAGAATCGATAAACAATTTGGATTCGTCGATATAAATCATCGCAGGAGGTATAGAGGGTCCGACACGTTTGCGATAGCAAGTCAGGCTGTTCAAGTCTACTATACAAGCTACCCAAGGCGTCGTAGAGATCGCTTTGACTGGTGGGCAGTATGCAAGATTAAATCTAGAAATACATTCAACGTTGGAGACCCAGCATACCAAGAGGACCAGATCGAAAAGCCCCAATATTTGGGACAACAGTCTTGTGACATGGATGTTGATTAGAGGTTGATATACCTCTTGCTGATGAAAATAGAGGGGAGGAAGAGGTTGATATACAAGACTTAGATGTCAACCAGGGGAGAAAGAGGCGTCTTGTCCCAAGTATTGAGACTGAAGAGAAGAAGAAGAAGAAGAAGAAGAACTTTATGAGGATGAGGATGAGGATGAGGATACAGATGAATTCGACGATGAGGATGATGATGATGATGAGGCCGAGGCCGAGGAAGAGGACGATGACGATGATTAAATATCGCTATATTTCAGTTGTATCTTGAAGCACCCAATATCTAGTGAACACAAGATGCCCTTTCATCAAAAGTTACAAGAATTGTACTTTGTTGTATTGGTGCATGATTTATCAGATTTTGTGTATCTAGCTTTTATTCGTACTTCACTTCTGATTGTAATATTTATTTCAGTTTGGGATATTTGCGTATTATTGTATGAGTTTCTTTTTGCAGATGGCACTCCTAGGCCTACTCGTCTGGGCGGCACTCATCGCCCTGCTGCTGGTATGGATATGTTTAGGTTTATATTCATTTATAAATCTATGTTGTCGGTATTTTTGTTATGTGTTCTATTTACAGGGCATGGTTGCGAGCACCCGTACTGGTGGTGCTGGCCGTGGTCGTGGCGGTGGCGGCGGCGGCGGCGGTGGTGGTGGTGGTCGTGGGCGTGGGCGTGGGCGTGGTGGTAGCGGTCGTGGTCGCCAGCCGCATTCCCCGGATGTGACCTCCGAGCCCGACTTGGAGAGCCCGATCACAGGCTCTTCCCGCCGTCATTCTTCCTCGGTGCCACAGACATCGTCGTCGAGGCCTGTGACTCCATCCGCTAGCGGATCCGTTCCGCCACCGGATGTACCAGCGGATGCAGCAGCAGATGCAGCAGGGGGCCCAGCAGTTACTGCAGGGTGGGCCTCGGAGTACCCCGGGATTCAGTTTCATCCTGATACCGGGAGTACATTCGCGGACCCCGCGGATCCCCCGACGCCACCAGAGAGGCTGGTGGGCGAGTTCCGACGAGAGCTATGGCCCGCTGGTGAATCGTAAGTAAATTTAAGTTAATTTATTAAATTTGTTCATTTATTCAAGTTAATAATCCAGTCGTTGCTTCTTTATAGGTTTTTCCCGTGGGATGCTGCCCGGATTCTAGGGCGCATTATCCGGGATAACTACCATGGCCCCTACATCAATTTTCTGAGGTGCCTCAGGACATGAAGTACGTCTGGCTCGACGAGATGAGGGTATAAATCCGTCGGTGAATTATTAATTATTCTTTAAATCATTAAATTTTTTATTACGTGATATTTGAATTTGTATGTCAGAGGACGTTCTGGTGGCCCCCCATCGCGAGGAGGCGATCCGCAGGACCTACAAAGCCGCCGCCGGAAGAAGATACGGGATGCGGTGTACGACCTTCGTACGGCGCATACGAGAAAGGACTGGATCCGGGCGGAGTACTATGAGCAGATGTTGGAGAAGATGGATACTCCGCAGTTCAAGCTGAAATCGGAGAAAGCTAAGGCTAATCGACAGGGCGCGGGTCTGCATACGGGGGGATCAAGGCCCCACGCATCGACGCGTGCAGATTTGGTGAGATAGCGCAAATTCAAATTCATTCTATTATTTAATTTCGTACTGTTAATATACGAAGTTAATTAAATTCTACGTATGCAGGTCCGACAGGCGGTGAAGCAGGGGAAAGAGGCGGAGACGGTCACCGCTCACGATGTATTCGTGCATACGCACAAGAGGCGGAAGGACGGGAGCTTCGTCGACGCGAGGGCCGAGGAGACTGATGTAAGTACTTACGTTTATGAGATTTATGTTAGAAATATAATTATTGTTAAGTTAATTAGATAAACTTAGGATTCAGACTATAACTTAGGGAAACATAGGATTTATATTATAACTTAGGAAAACTTATAGTACAAACACATTCATTGGATAGGCTGCGTATCGTGAGGCACTTAGTCGGCTTGAGATCGAGCCCCCTTCCGAGAATGTCGGCGAAACGACGCCCACCCAGACGCACTCTTCTATGGCCGCTCGCTACGACGACGTGTTCGTAGAATCCGTCGGCGGCGTTAGGAAAGGGCGGTCTACGGCTTAGGTTCCATGGCGCCCTCGTTGCAGCCGTCCCCGAGATATCCGCCTCCGCCTCCCCCAGCGCCCCCGGTTGACGATGTGAGGGCGCAGCTTGCGACTCTGACCTGCGCGGTGTCAGATTTGCGGGCGATAGTGTTGGGGCGCTATCCGTCTGCTCCCGGTCCGTCTGCTCCCGGTCCGTCTACTGCTGCTGCCGGTGCTTCGGATCGACCTGGTCCTTCTTCCCCGGACGGCTTTCGTTTAACCGCTCTGCGGACGCCCGCATCGTATCGGATAACACCATCTTGACGTTCCTTGACATGTTGTCGCCACAGCATACGCGCGCTTCCAGACCATGTTGTCCCAAGTGCCGGCACACACGGTGGAGGAGTACATACGCAAAGCGGATGCCGGCACGAGCACGAGACGATCCGACGGACGGGGTTTGATTTTGTTTATGTTGTTGGTTTTGTAGACATTTGGATACATTGTATGATCGGATATTTTTTTTATGTTTGGATAATTTAATGTTGGATATTGGATGTATTGTGTTGGTAATATTTTGTTGGATATTGGATACGTTGGATATTGGTGTCGGATATGGATATTTTGCATATGGATATATGGTGTTCGATATTGGCTACGTTGGATATTCGTGTTGGATATGGATATATGGTGTTGTATATGGATATTGGCATGTTTGATATTGTGTTGGATGTGTTGTATAAACAGGAAAGAGTCTGTTTGCAGTATTTTTTTTTCAAAAATTAGAAGTTAGCGACGGACAGGCGACCCCAGCGACGGATAGCCCGTCGCTAACTGGAGAAACTGAGGTTAGCGACGGATTGGCGACGTAAAAACCGTCGCTAACTGGAGAATTTTACATTGAGCGACGGTTTAGCGACGGAATATCCGTCGACCTGGTTCTGTTTGATATCAATAAATTTTGCAGTTAGCGACGGATTGGCGACTAACTTACGGCGGACTGGCGACAAAGTCCCGACGGATTATCCGTCGCTAACTGTAGGAATTCAATTTTTCGACGGATTGGCGACGGAATACCCGTCGCTACCTGGAGAATTTTACCTTGAGCGACGGTTTAGCGACGGAATGTCCGTCGACCTGGTTCTGTTTTGATGTCCATAAATTTTGCAGTTAGCGACGGATTGGGGACTAACTTACGGCGGACTGGCGACAAAGTCCGACGGAATATCCGTCGCTACCTGGAGAATTTTCAGTTAGCGACGGTTTAGCGACGGAATATCCGTCGACATGGTTCTGTTTGATGTCCATAAATTTTGCAGTTAGCGACGGATGTTTTGTCGCTAATACGACGCTAATCCGTCGTACACCTCGGCGGATTAGCGACGGCATAACGACGACCTGCCGTATGGAAAAATCTCTGATACGCTTTTACCGACAAATTTACGACGGATTAGCGACGGATATTGCGTATCAGAAAATCACTGATACGGTTTTGCCGACTCTTTAGCGACGGAGGTTTCCGTCGCTAACCCTATATCCTGATACATGTTTCGACGAAAGCTAGTCGGTAATCCGTCGCTATATATATTAAATACGCCGACGGTATTCCGTCGCTAAGTCGTCGCTGAGCGGAGTAGCGACGGATATGTTTTAGCGACGAGGTTATTCCCGACGGCTGTTTTACCAAATTATCCGTCGGTAATCCGTCGGTATTTATTTTTGGCGACGGACTACCGACGGATATGGCGTCGGTAAATCCATGTATTTTGGTAGTGCATGAATAATATCTCCTTCCTCCAATTGTCTTGAAGTGCGAGCCATATGAGCAAAGTACGGATTCCTCGTAGATTTGGTGGACTGTATCCTTGAATTTCCTCAAATGAGCACTTACATCTAGCAGCCTTCAATAGGCCGAGAAACCCTACCTTAATCCCTAAGCCAACCAAAACTAACCCTAATCGTCCAGATCCAATCCAATGGTTAAAATTGCTGCTGAAATTTCGTTCTGCATGAAAATACACTTGGGCGAGTGTAGAAAATAATAGTTGGTGTAATTTTATTGATGGACTACTTCACTACTTATAGGGAGTCTAGCTCCTCTACATACTACAAATTCCGATGTGGGACTAAAAGTCCCTTATTGATTCTCAACACTCTCCCTCAAGATGGACGATAGATATTGATCATCCCCATCTTGTTACATAGCTTCGATAGACTTAATAAACTAAGACCCTTAGTCAGACAGTCTGCCACTTGTTCTTCTGAGCGGACATGGCCAATCTTCAGTATCCCTTGCTCCAGCTTCTTCTTGATAAAGAATCGATCGATTTCGATGTGCTTCGTTCTGTCGTGCTGAACCGGCTTATTCGCTATACTTATTGCGGCTTGACTATCGCTCAGAAGATGCAACGATGTCCCCTTATCCAACTTCAACTCTGTCAGCAGTGCTTTCACCCATAGTAGTTCTGACACCCCTAGAGCCATTGCTCTGTATTCTGCTTCAGCTGTCGACCGTGCTACCACTGACTGTTTCTTGCTTCTCCATGAAACCAGGTTTCCTCCTACAAAAACACAGTACCCGTGGTAGACCTTCTGTCGTCTATGCAGCTTGCCCAGTCTGCATCACAGTATCCCTCAATATCTGTGCATCCATTCTTCTTGAACCACAGTCCTTTTCCCGGCGTCCCTTTCAGATATCTTAGGATCTGAAATACTGCATCCATATGACCCGTTCTTGGATCATGCATATAGTGGCTTACAACGCTTACTGCAAATGAGATATCAGGGCGAGTATGCCCTAGATAAATCAGTCTGCCTACTAGCCTTTGATACCTTTCACGATCAACAGGCTCTCCTGCTTCTGCTCCCATCTTGCACTTCTGGTCAATTGGAGTGACTGCTGCTCGGCATCCCAGCATCCCTGTCTCCTTCAGTAGATCTAGTACATATTTCCTTTGTGAGAGAACAATTCTTTGTTCACCATCACACACCTCGATACCTAAAAAGTATCTCATCTGTCCTAAGTCCTTCACCTCAAACTCCTTAGCGAGTTTCGACTTCAGCTTAGTGATCTCATCAGCATCATCACCTGTGATCACTATATCATCCATATATACAGCAAGTATAGTTATGTGGCCTCTTGCATGCTGGAGGAAGACCGTGTGATCTGCATTTGTCTGATGGTACTCCATGCCAGTGACAGCCTTTCTGAATCTGTCAAACCAGGCTCGAGGAGATTGCTTCAGCCCGTACAACGACTTCTTCAGTTTGCACACTTTTCCATGTGACGTTCCTTCACCTGAATCTGACACAGAGTAGCACCCCGGAGGAGTCTCCATGTATACTTCTTCTTGTAGGTCTCCATGAAGAAATACGTTATTTACGTCTAACTGGTGTAGCTTCCACCCATAGTTTGCTGCAATGGAGACCAGCGTTCTTACGGTACTCATCTTCGCTACTGGGGCAAAAGTCTCATCATAGTCGATACCATATGTCTGGGTATAGCCTTTTGCAACCAGTCTCGCCTTGTATCGTTCAACTTTTTCTTCTGGTGTCTCCTTCACTGTGTAAACCCATTTGCATCCCACAGCTTTCTTCCCTTCAGGTAATGGCACCAGTTCCCATGTCTTATTTTTCTCTAGTGCCCCAAGTTCTTCCATCATTGCAGCTTTCCATCTTGGGTCCTTTGCTTCCTGCCAATTCTTAGGTAAAGAAATGGAGTCTAACGAAGTGAGGAAGGCTTGATAAGTCGGAGAGATATTAGAATAAGACAAGTAGTTGGCGATATCATGTTCATAATCTCGATAACGAATAGGAGCCTTTGTAATGCCTGTGTTCGTATTTTGTATTCTTGGAATACGTGTACGTATTTATTCTTGTATTGCATGATTTTCTTGCTTAATTTCCTCCCTGGGCTTGGTTTTTCTTGGTTGGGTTGGCTTGGTTCGGTTTGGGATTGCTCTTGGTTCATCATGAACTAAGGGGTGAACCCCCTACCTACCACCACCATTTGTATTTATTAGCCCTCTTCATTCTCTCTCTTCATTTATCATCTTCTTCTTCCTCATTTACTTCTTACCTACCAGAGAGAGAAGAGAGAGGTCTAGGCAAGTGCAACTTGCTTCATGGAGGAACTCTAATTTTATTGCTTCATTTCTTCCTTACAGTATCCTAACTTGCTTTAGAACTTGGCACTTTCACTTTCCATGGCTAGATTCTTGTAGATCTAAGTTTACAATATTTTCGGATTTCTTGGATTTTGATCTACTTAATCTATTATTTCTAAGTTTTGATGGTTCCATGTTGTTGAAAATTTTATTCTGCCCCATTTTGACCTATGGAAGTTCGGATTTGGGCTCCGGATGAAAGTTTTATGGAGCTTGGAAGGCATGGGTTCCTAGTGTTCTTCTCCTCGGAATTTTGGAGAAGAAGAACAGTTCCCTGGCGCATGGCTGTACTTGACCGCATGAGTATTCATGCGGCAAGTCGCCATCAGCCGCATGAGACTCTTGTACTTCTAAACCGCATGAAACTTAGTCCCAGCCGCATGAGGCTGAGTCTCATACTCAGCCGCATGGGCTCATTTTCCCATCAGCCGCATGAGTCTACATGGACTTAGTCGCAGGGCTGGAAACGAACTCTTCTCGAGTCGCATATGCAACTGTTTCCCCCCAGCCGCATAAGCCATCGCATTGACCCAGCCTCATGCACCCTCACTTCTTCCGGGCCGTATGGGTTTTGCTATGTGAGCCGCATGGACTTGAGTTCGCCATCAGTCGCATGAAGACCCCTTTTAATTCGAGCCGCATATGCGCTCACCTCCCTGAACCGCATGAACTCAAGCACTTGCCAGCGCATAGGCCCTGATCCCCGAACCGCATGAGAACCCTAGACCCTGGCCGCATGGACTTCTGAGTTCGGGCCGCATGATCCCGATTAATTCCAGCCGCATGCGCCTTTGCATTTTCAGCCGCTGGCGCCCTTGTACTTCCAGCCGCATGCGCCTCCTCCTTCCTGGCCGCATATGACTGAACCGCATGACTTTCTCATAGTCCTGTGTACTATTATTTATCATTATTTGCCCATGTTTCGTAACTCCTTTATTAGATATTTTACGTCCATTTTATATCCTTACGCCTTTTGTCCTGAACTTGATAATCACGAATTTACTTGTTATGTTTGGAATTGATAATTGAGCATGACGTGATAGTGACCCGTAGTGGTGGACTCCTGATATAATAACCTGATATGACCTGAGTGGCCCGTCGTGGCGCACTCCTGACAAAGTACACCTGACATGATAACCTGACATGATTTCTCGAATAGCTGTTGCGACGACTACCTGACATGACATGACCTGTATAATTGATCCTGACACCGTGGACGATTGTGCTTGTACAAATAATCCAGTCCTGTCTTGCATCATGTCTAGGAGGGGACTCCTGAGTACCACGGTCAGGAGTACCTACTGAAATGGACTAAAGTTAATGACTATAATTCACTAGACATGAAGAGATGTTCCCCAGTTACAGGCGATCCCATTATCCCGGCCGCAAATGTTTAAACTTGTAGCCTGCCGACGAGTAGGACACATTTCCAGCCCACTGTCATGTGGGGCACTCTTGATTGTCACTTTAATGATTGAACTCTATTGTCACTCTAATGCCTTGTACTCTCTAGATTGTCACTATAATGATTGTCACTATAATGATTGCCTGGATAACCTGGATAGCTGCAGGGCCTGTGACTACTTAGAGCATCTCATTGCATCTTGCTAGTAACTAGGATTGTGACAACCCTAGTTAGTTAATATAGAAAGCCGTAGGCAATGATTGGCCGTGATTGCTTGGATGGAGTCTAGTCCAGTATAGTATTGTCTAGAATTGATTAATTATAAGATTGTACCAGAATGATTGAATGCTTGTCACTCCAGATTGTCACTATAATGATTGTCACTCCAGATTGTCACTATAATGATGGTCACTCCAGAATGTTACTTAACTGATTTCTTATATTTATCTTGCCGATAAATGGTGAGAGAAACCAAGTTCCGTTCAGACGAAGGGTTACAACCCGGTCCTTGTTTGGTTTACGGGTTGTAACCTGGCTATCTGAATAGTCCCATGGTTATCTCATCGTATATCATCATGTCATGCTTCTTTCCATATGTTCTGTCTTTTAGTGATTCTATACAAGATTGTCTTTTATAATTACCCATCATGCTTTTTCTTAAACTACTGCCTTTTTATTATGTAATTATACTATTGTGCTAATTGCTGATTTTAATTCTTAAGTGAAGCCTCCTTTGTGGCACTTGCTCTTTCTGGGGTCTGACCCAGCTGGTTTTGTATGGCCAGATACCGGAGCAGCACCAAAGGATCTTCCTGCTTTCCAGCCCGATGGTGACCACCAGGCGTAACCAGGGCAACGAGTGGGTTTATTTTTGCTCCCACTCTATTGTAAAATTATTCTTTTTAGGCGTTTAGCCGCCGAGCAAGTGTTAACTCGTTTGCAACTTTATTTACTGTCTGCCTACGGGCTGTAAGCATGATTGGCAACTCGAGATTGATCATGTATGACTTAAACTCTTGCTAGTCCTTACATTTTGTACGACTAGCTTCATGATCATCTGGATATGTAATGTTTGGGACGCCTTACAATTGTATATTGGTGATCTGATATCTTGTGATTATTATTAGTTGGTTGAGATTGAGACAATAGGCTATTTTATGACCTTAAGAGACTGATGGATTGTAGTGAAACCCTCACATATCTAGACAGCCGTGACCGTATAGCGGTGTGGATCCATTCCGTTATACGTAGTGGCTATGTCTGCCCCGCTCTCCAGTATTCTGGTTCTGGGGCGTGACAGCCTTTCCCGCATTAATGCGAGAAGACCTCCTTAAGGGAGCAATGGGAGGTGGGGAAAGCATACCATCCGAGTCGGAGAGACCCGCTTCCGAATTCGAGTGATCCGGTACGGGAGTAACATCTTCAGGAGTTGGGGCAGGAGTAGACGAGGGACTTGGCACATTTGGCACAGGGCACGGCACAGTACTGGACCTCTGCTGTCGTCTTCTGTACACTTGGAGCTCTTTTTCCCTTGTCTGCTTCTCTCCTGTGTAATATATGTATCGTCTTCTTCATCCTCCGTAATATAGGGACTTGGCACATTTGGCACAGGTCAATTTGGGTCAAGGGTTGACTTACAGTTGACTTTTGGTCAACTGGTCAACTCTGGTCAACTCTAGGTCAATCCTAGGTCAAAGTAGGCAAATGTTGACTAACAGTTGACTTTTAGTCAACTGGTCAACTCTGGTTGAGTTTAGACCATCCTAGGTAAAAAGTTGACTTGTGGTTGACTTTTGTGAAAAAAGTCAACTTTGGGTCAATCGAGTCAAAACTAGACTAAACATACCATTTCTAGTATTTACCTACCAAGACGTCTCATTTTAAACCAATCTTGTATTCCTAAACTCGTATCTTAGTTTTACCCGATTACCTTAACTTACCCTTCACATTGCATTTACCATTTACATACTAACACTAAGGCAAAACCACTTTGCCTTGGGAGTATCCCTCCCGGTATCCTAGGGTAGCAAGATACTAACATATCTAGTCATTACCGACCATAAATTTTCACTATCTTGGACATCAAAACCATCTTTTCTAATATGTTAGTTATACATTACCTTAAGGTAATCTTGGTATCTTGAGATACCAAGATACTAACTTAACATATTTTCTAAAACACTCACTCGCCCTCACTTACCATCATCTATTTGCATCCCAATGTATCACTCACTCATGTATCATAGAGTATCTCATACTTTAACCTATTAGGATACTAACTCATGACACTAACTCTCTCATTCAACATCCTACATACACACAAACACTCAACTTTCCCTCACATTTTTACTCACATTGACACTCCTTCTAGGCTCTATATTGGGCTCCCTATAGAGTATATATAGGGGTATTAGTGGGCTATTAATGGGCTTAGGATGGGGGCTAAATAGGGGGGTGAAATAGGTACAAAAGGGGGGTAAAATGGGGCTGCACAGCAGCCCCATTGCTGCTGTTTGTGCTGTAAGCAGAATGTACTGCTGCTGTTGCTAATGATGCAGTCCCCTGTGGGAACTGCTACTGCTACTGCTGCTGTGTGTGCAGTCCCCTATGGGGACTGCTACAGCTGCTGCTCTATGGGTTGTATCCCCCTCTTCTTAACCCTCTACACACTCACCTCTCTCTCTCTATATATATATATATATATATATATATATACACACACACACACACACACACACACTGTAGTGCCCCGACCCGCAAGATGCCTTATGATGGATGGTTGGTTCGATGAAGCCTTGTTGGACTTGGGAATATGCGAAGGATCGCTTGGAAGGCTATGCGATCGTGGCGGGAATCGTCCTTTGAATGTGAGCAGTGTTGAACCCTTCAAAGATCCTTTAGCTTCACGCTTAAAATAAGGATCGTATGCTATGTTTCTTATTGAGTTGCTCAATAACACCTTGCATGGAATTTGGAAAGATAATGAAAGATAATAATCACCTGAACGTAAACTGTTGTGGCTAGATGAATTGTATGCTTGTACGATGTTGCGATGAATTACATGACAGGTGAAGGCAAAGTCCCAAATACTTGGGCGGTGAGTATATCGAGCTTTGGGCTCGATGAATAGATGGTAAAACAAATGTTAAGACCCGGGAACTGGGTAGTGAGTATACTTGATTTGCATTCGAATAAACGTATGCTAAACAGATGCTAAGTCCCAGGAATTGGGTGGTGAGTACACTGAGTTGGTTGGAAAGATGTATGGTATCAAAGATGTGGCAAGACATTGGATAACAACATTCTATTATCCTGTCGTCGATGTAGAATATTGATTACGCCAAGACCCTGGATTGGGCAGATGATAATGTGAGCATTGGCTCAAGGCAAGATGGCAATATGAATGAGAATGGTGGCTGAATTACTTAGTTTTCCTTACCATGCATTATATGTTTTCCTTATAGATAAGTTGCATATAGTTGCATGGTCATGGACAACTTGTCGACAAGGTGGTTTCTCGAACGGTATTCCTAGGCCATGGAACCCGGTTCGTCCTGGGGGAAACCAATGCTGAAGTAGTAGCAGTGCTGAAGTAGTAGCACGGTATACAGGACTTGCAGTGGGGCTAGCTACCTGCACTGGCAAGGGCGCTGTATACCTGTAAGTCGGTCCAAGATGGCGTGTCGCCAGTGACCTTCATATAGATAGGTCAGATGCTAATGATGTCTTATGCAGGCAGAGTAAGTTATTACTCAAATACAGGGAAGGATGTCGGCTGTTGGTAAGAATCACCTGAACGGTGATATTTATATTGAATCATGATATTGTTTTCTAACAACGTCTTGTGCAGGCAGAGTAAGTATTATAAATGTACAGGGATGGCTACACGACTGTGGGTAAGAATCACCAAAGGGTGATAATAGTATGCTTTAAATTATGTTGGCTATGAGATTTGCATACTTTACTTCTTGTCGGCTATAACATGAAATTGTCCCTAAGGCAACGAAAAAGACCACTGTTAACAATGTTCTGTAACATGATTACTTAGTGTTGTCTTCGGTGAGTTGGGCCAGCACCGCTCGCCAGTACATTGATGATGTACTGACCCACGTTGTGGGCAATATTACAGATGTTTGCTTGGGAGAAATCCTGTAAATCAGTGCTTGGCATAGATGAATGGGATGGGTGTGCAAAAGCTCTTCTTTCAGACGATGTCTTCTGCTATATGGGACATAATGTATGGAATAGTGGAACTCAGTTGTACCAGTGAGATTGTAGCCATATTGGCAAGTTCAATATAAAGAAGTCGGTATATTCAGTTGTAGCCTAAAGGGCAAGTGTATACATTCAGTTCGCTATTCAAGAGTCTTGTAATCAATTGTAAACTCTGTATTCTGTTGCAAGTCTTGTAATCAATTTATGATTATCAATAAAGAGATACATTTCTTCATAACTTGTGTGACTTCAAATTATCTGCTTGGTTCTGCTGCGTTATCGATGTTTTCTGAGAATTACCAGAAACTGTAATGGTTTTGCCTTGTACAAGTACAATCTAGACTTGTACGGCATCACGCCCAGTGGCTAGTTTTTGATCCTCCGGGATCTGGACGTGACATAATGGTATCAGAGCACGGCTTTACGTCCTTGGATTCTTATTTGATTTGTGTCAAATCAATGTTGCTACTAAGATGATTCTAAGCTGCTTTCGCGATGATTCAAAGATTGCTTCCGCGATTATTCAAAGTTGCTTCCGTGGTGAATCAAAGTTGCTTCCGCGAATACTCAAAGTTGCTTCCGCGATGAAATCAAAGTTGCCTCTATGATGACTCATAGTACTTCTGCAATTATCCCGTGTTGCTTCCAAACTATTCTATGTTGTTCCCTTGACTGAAAGTTTATTGATCATTCTAACCTCTCACTGGGTGTTCCATACAATAAGTCTAAATATGTGGGCTGTGATATGTGTGCTTTGTGAATTTCTAAAAGATACCAAAAAGAATAACAATGATGCGATGTGATAATAAGTTTGTGATGTATGTTGGATGTCTTATGTGTGGGATTCATTGAATCGATTGTTATGCAGCAATCGACGGTGGGTGATGGCATGGTATGTTGGAACAGAATGTGCATGGATTTCAGTGAATGGGAATCGACAGAATCTTGAGTCGGTATTTGTGGTCAGCATAACCACTGCAGGATGGATTGTCCATATTGGACGTTGGTTTGATATGAAGGAATATTGTGTCGGAATGGCTTGAGCTCTGAGTGGTATATTACATATACCCTCGTCGTGATAAGATGTCCCTTGACCCTTGATGTGTTTATGATTTTGTGATTGCTTTACCTATAAGGTATTGGGTGGTATCGAGTCGTAGCTGAGCTTACGATTGATACATGACGGCTAGGAATGTCCCTTGATGATTAAGTTCGGATGACCCGTTGTGAGATTTTGATGTGTTCGGATGAACCATCGCTAGACCTGGATGGTTAGCATTATGTTGGGTAATAAGAGAATTGAGAATAGGAAATGGATGCCTTGGTTGGGAATGAAACGAATTTCAGATTCAGGCGAAGACTTGGATCAGTTGGGTAAAAGGATTGTAGGCTTGGTAACAATAGTGTGGTGTTGCTATCGAAAGATTTTGCGAGAACAACTATGGACCGAATATTGAACGATGTTGGAATTGAGTGAAAGAAATTGCATGTTGGATATCGACAGAATTGATGGTAATGTTAGGCGCTTATCGGGATGTGCGAATGATTTAGACGATGCAGAGAAAGTTGCATCAACGACCGAAAAGATTGAGAATGGGATCTAGGAATAGATGATCTTAGCACGTGGTGCAGTGTGCTTGAAAGAAATTGATGTGTCCCGAATTAACAAGTTATGACCCTGGACTATTTTGAGGCATAGAGAATGAGTACTTGTCCCTTGATGCATGAAAGAGTAGATGTTCCTTACGAGAGTCGGATGGCTGGGATACAAATAAGTATCGAGGTGCAGCGATATGTAATAGACCCTGTCGGTAATGATGTTGTCGCATAAATAACAAGTTTGGTGGAATATAGAATTGTTGGATTATGATTTAGCTAATAAGTTATGTTATATCCACTAAGATGACCGATATACGAATGCTAGATGATTGGTGATATAAAGATTGGATCGATGCATGAATAGTAAATCTTCTTATGGAATCACAAGGAGATGATGCAAAACGAATATTGATGGTTAACGTGAATTGCTAAGAGATGACTGTGTCGGTGCTAGAAAATTTATAAATGATGCCTCGGAAGGAATACGATTATGTAGTTGCCTTATTTTTGTTGGTTAAGAGAGTACGAACCGTATCGATGATCTAAGAATGTGGAAAATAAATATATCACGAAGAGACCGTAGGAAGAGATCGTAAGTGATAAACTATTGAGATAGCAATGTTGGATGATGACTCGGAATAGTGACCCGATTGAATAGACAATTTGAGTACGATACGAGAATGCAAGTCGGATTGAACAAGTGATGCTATGTCTATGCAAGTGAAAATTGAAAGCTTGGATATTCGATTGAGGAGTTTTATATAGCTTCGAGATTGACCCATAAGAATTGTTGGATAGAATTATCGGATAGATTTTGTCGGTTGCGGGTAAGTCTAGAATGAGACTTCGTTGGGTATGGCTCGAGTATGAGTATGGGTAGAAAGACTTGACCCTAGATTGTTGGCTAGTTGCCTAGATTGTCGGTTTGCCTAGAATGTCGGTTGGTTAACTAGAGTGTCTATTGGTTGCCTAGAATGTTGGTTGGTTGCTTAAGTTTCAGATTGGTTGGCTATGTTCTTCAGTTGTTCGTGTTGGAAATAAAGTTCATAAGATTGGGGTGGTGTCCCATGTCCCTGAGTTGGTTAGACCATAGAGTTCTCCCTATGATGAGAATTGGTTGCCTCTAAGATAAGAGATAAGTATGTCCCTGATAGCTATCCATTTCATATGAGTTAGCTGAATGTCTGGTTTAGCTTAGATTAGCTGACCATAGAGACTTGATTGGATGCTAAGTTGACTGTTGGAAAACCATAGGATGTCCCTATTGATGTTGCGTGTGTATAGTCGGAATGAGTAAGATGTGTTGGAAGGTAGGCTTCGGAATGGAATGGATATTTGGGAAAATTTGATATAATATTGGATGGGATGACGGATCATGTCGGTTTCGAAATTTGGTTGCCTTTGATAGAATGCTGGAAATTGCTAAAGCTGGTTGGATTGGTTGATTAATATTGAGCTGTGTAAATTGATGGTAGTGCCTTGAGACAGTTGGGATAATTTTATTGATCGGATCAAAATCGAGGATAAGTGTAACGACGGAATGGGATGGTGCATGTGGCCGAGATCGGCGAGAGCGAATGTGAATAGGAATGACCCTCGGGATTAATGTTGTTGGATATAAGAGTTGCTTATGCGAGAGGATAATATGTTGGCTTTGATCAATACGAGAAAATATTTGGGTACAGTAAGAAATGTTACTAGAATGTAATGATGGTACAATTTGATGGATGGATTATGATCGAAAATTTACAAGTTGCAAACAAAGTGTATGGATGCGAACGATGATGAGTACAAGATCTGACCGATGAGAGTCGGGGTATCGAAATGAAATATGGCTATAGGATTTATCAACTTTGGTGGCATGGATGACAAAGAACTTGAAAGGAATACTTGATACATCTAAGTCTGAATATTTTAGAAACGTTGGGATCGATTGTGGAATATTTATCGAGTTGGAATTGGCAACATCTATTGTCTTATTAGTTGGTCGGAATATTGAATAAACAAGTGGGATTATACGAGATGCTCGGAGCGAATTACTGATGTTCGAAAAAGAAGTTACACCGTAGCTCGTTCGCTTTCTCTATCACTGAACTTGGCTGAAGTACATGTATTTCGGGGATGCCTAAAATATGTGTATGATTCCAACTAAGTGGTATGCTGAATTCAAACGAAGCCACGGGGAGGATCATGTGCTAAGGATTTGCACGAGTGTCGGAGGAAAGATAAAAAAGGATGGTAAACTATTTTGAATCAATTGAGATGCTGTATCGAGACGGTACATTACTTGAAATCAATCAAGAGATAGCGGAGAAATGTTTAATAGTGCAAGTTGATCGTTGAGAAGTTTCATGAAGAATTGGTTGAAGTTTTGGGGATGAGTTTTGTTTTAAGTTTCGAGGACGAAACTTTTTCTGGGTGGTATATATTGTAGTGTCCCGACCCGCAAGATGCCTTATGATGGATGGTTGGTTCGATGAAGCCTTGTTGGACTTGGGAATATGCGAAGGATCGCTTGGAAGGCTATGCGATCGTGGCGGGAATCGTCCTTTGAATGTGAGTAGTGTTGAACCCTTCAAAGATCCTTTAGCTTCACGCTTAAAATAAGGATCGTATGCTATGTTTCTTATTGAGTTGCTCAATAACACCTTGCATGGAATTTGGAAAGATAATGAAAGATAATAATCACCTGAACGTAAACTGTTGTGGCTAGATGAATTGTATGCTTGTACGATGTTGCGATGAATTACATGACAGGTGAAGGCAAAGTCCCAAATACTTGGGCGGTGAGTATATCGAGCTTTGGGCTCGATGAATAGATGGTAAAACAAATGTTAAGACCCGGGAACTGGGCAGTGAGTATACGTGATTTGCATTCGAATAAACGTATGCTAAACAGATGCTAAGTTCCAGGAATTGGGCGGTGAGTACACTGAGTTGGTTGGAAAGATGTATGGTATCAAAGATGTGGCAAGACATTGGGTAACAACATTCTATTATCCTGTCGCCGATGTAGAATGTTGATTACGCCAAGACCCTGGATTGGGCAGATGATAATGTGAGCATTGGCTCAAGGCAAGATGGCAATATGAATGAGAATGGTGGCTGAATTACTTAGTTTTTCTTACCATGCATTATATGTTTTCCTTATAGATAAGTTGTATATAGTTGCATGGTCATGGACAACTTGTCGACAAGGTGGTTTCTCGAACGGTATTCCTAGGCCATGGAACCCGGTTCGTCCTGGAGGAAACCAATGCTGAAGTAGTAGCAGTGCTGAAGTAGTAGCACGGTATACAGGACTTGCAGTGGGGCTAGCTACCTGCACTGGCAAGGGCGCTGTATACCTGTAAGTCGGTCCAAGATGGTGTGTCGCCAGTGACCTTCATATAGATAGGTCAGGTGCTAATGATGTCTTATGCAGGCAGAGTAAGTTATTACTCAAATACAGGGAAGGATGTCGGCTGTTGGTAAGAATCACCTGAACGGTGATATTTATATTGAATCATGATATTATTTTCTAACAATGTCTTGTGTAGGCAGAGTAAGTATTATAAATGTACAGGGATGGCTACACGACTGTGGGTAAGAATCACCAAAGGGTGATAACAGTATGCTTTAAATTATGTTGGCTATGAGATTTGCATACTTTACTTCTTGTCGGCTATAACATGAAATTGACCCTAAGGCAACGAGAAAGACCACTGTTAACAATGTTCTGTAACATGATTACTTAGTGTTATCTTCTTAGGTGAGTTGGGCCAGCACCGCTCGCCAGTACATTGATGATGTACTGACCCACGTTGTGGGCAATATTACAGGTGTTTGCTTGGGGGAAATCCTGTAAATCAGTGCTTGGCATAGATGAATGGGGTGGGTGTGCAGAAGCTCTTCTTTCAGACGATGTCTTCTGCTATATGGGACATAATGTATGGAACAGTGGAACTCAGTTGTACCAGTGAGATTGTAGCCATATTGGCAAGTTCAATGTAAAGAAGTCGGTATATTCAGTTTTAGCCTAAAGGGCAAGTGTATACATTCAGTTGGCTATTCAAGAGTCTTGTAATCAATTGTAAACTCTGTATTCTGCTGCAAGTCTTGTAATCCATTTATGATTATCAATAAAGAGATACATTTCTTCATAACTTGTGTGACTTCAAATTATCTAATTGGTTCCGCTGCGTTATCGATGTTTTCTGAGAATTACCAGAAACTGTAATGGTTTTGCCTTGTACAAGTACAATCTAGACTTGTATGGCATCACGCCCAGTGGCTAGTTTTCGATCCTCCGGGATCGGGGCGTGACACGCACATATATACAAGACACTCTAACATCCAACAAACACACTCTCTCAACACAACATCATTCCCCACTCACCCAATACACTACAACTCACACTCTCAACACTCTAACATATCCAAAATACATGTAAACATAATATGTATATTCAAAACAGTCCACTTTATTAACTAACACAAAATTGACATGTAGAGGCCAAAATTAGGCTTGTAGGCTCAACCACTTGGATTCAACCATGGGCATGCAAATGACACTTGCTCTAACCATCCTAACCAACATTAATCCACTCTTTAACATACCAAAATCTGAATTTAAAACACATTAAAGCCTATTCGACATTTAATCAAACACATGGAGGGCCTCTCTTGGAAACTTTCCATGGGGACTCCAAATCTACCCCAACTTCCTAGAGAGGACTCTTGAGAGCCTCTAAATCCATACTAATGGTGGTTTATTCATTGGGTGGGTCCTAATTATGAATGCAAAACAAATTAAAATGGACAGGAAATCAATCTAGAGGGTTGGTTTTACCTATTGGGAGTAGAATTCCAATGAAACTCTCAAATGGACATGTCTCCAACACGGAAACTCCTAGAGATTGGACACCCTTCCTTGCTCCTTGCTCCCAAGCCTTGCTAGCACCTTGTACTTGGTAGATTGGTGGAATGGAGGGAGATTGGTTTGGGAGAACAAAACCTAGAGAGAAGCTCTCAAGTTTTGGAGAAGAACTAAAATAGGAAAGAAGAGGCTACTAATGAAATAAAAGTGGGATGAAACCCTACTCTATGTGGTCGGCCACCCTTAGCCCTAATGAGCCCATTTGAAATGTCCACCTTGCCCCTCTTTGGTCTCCTTTGGGTCAACTTAAGTCATGTGAGAGTTTGGGGCCAAAAGGGTCAAGTTCTAATCTCTTAATGAGTCATTTAAGTAATGTAGGATTAGTCTAATCTCTCTAACTTAATTAGTGTGGTTGGTGGGCCATGTCTAACTAATAGGTGGGTCCAAACTAGAGTCTAAGCTACCCCGGGTCTCCGATTCAAGTCAGAATGAGTTAAAATTCGAACCCGACTCAAATAACCCCAAACAATATTATTTATGAAATAATAATTCCAAAATATTCAAAAATAGAAAATGACTATTTATCCCTACTTTGAAAACTGAGAGTGACATTGGCCCCCCATTGGAGGGGGTCCGAATTTTTGGGGCGTGGGGCCGTTGTAGTGCGAGGGGGGGCGAATGGGGGGTGGACACGTCGGTACGGGCACATCCGCGGTCCACCCCCCGACGGGCCATTTAGCATTTTCGAGAAAAAAATTGGGTTCTTTTTTTTAATATGGTTTCTGTTTTGACAGATGAGAAGAAAAGAAAGAAGAAGAAGGAGAAAGCGAGTCTACAAACTTGTAAACTCGTGGGGGTACTAGTGTGTAGAAGGTGGTTCTGTTTTTTGAAAAGCAGATGCAACTACTCTCCCAATTTTCAGAAGCATGAATTTTTTTAGCATACCAAAGTCTCCCAATTAATAATAGTTTTCTGTTATGAATTTTTTTCTTTTTAGCAAACCAAAGTTTGCCAAAAGAAAAAAAATCAGCCTCGCCTCCTCTGTGATGGCGATCTTCATCCTCCTTCTCAGGATTTTCACTCCCTTCTAATCCTCTTCCCTTGGCAGACCCTTCCTCTGTCTTTCTACCCCTTCCTCTGTCTTTCCATTCCCCTTCCTATCTCTAATTTCCTTTAACCTTCCTTTCACTTTTCTTCAATCGGCAATGGATTCTAATACTGCCTCCACCTTCTCTGAAGTCTTAGAAAAACTTGGAAACCTCATCCTCTTCCACATCCATTCATCCTGAATCATCCACAAATCCATTCAATAATCCTCAAGCGGATTGGCAAAAGTTCATCTTCTTCAAGATCCTTACTAGAAAATAATACCCTTCACACATCATTACTGTTACTGTCTCCAAGATGTGGAAACGCAAAGGATCAGTCAAGGTTGCTGTTTATTTTGAAGGATCCTTCTCCGCAAAGTTTGAAAGGCATGAAGATATTGAGTTCGTCATGGATAATGGTCCTTGGAAGTTCAACAAACATCTAATTCTTATCAGGAGGTGTCTTCCAAATAAACTCCCAAGTGAATACTCCTTCAACAAAGCTGAGTTTTTGGTGCAATTCCATGGCCTCCTTGTCAATCTGCTAACCATCGACTTCATCTCAACTTTGGCGGCCAGAGTTGGATCTGTCAAGCCACTGTCAACATCCGATGCGCCAAATTGGAGTTTATTTGCTAGAGCCAAATCAAAATTGACATCTCTGATCCTTTCATTAGAAGTCTTCGTGTTGCTATGGGAAATGACTCCTATTGTAATATTGCTCTCAGGTATGAACGACTTACAAAATTTTGCCTATTTTTTGGTAAGTTGGGACATTGTATTGGCAATTTTACTCACGAGGAGTTCATCTCTGATTGATAATTTCTGGATGGAGGATCAAAAAAATCAGATTTCTCAACTATTAAACAAGAGATTAGATCAATCGATCTGTGTTACCCATGCCTCCAGATACAAGAATTCTGATAAAATATCAGATAATCCTGTAGAAGCATAAAAATTCTCAGACGCATCAGCTAGTCAACATGCGTCGAGAAGATCATAAAATAGTAAAAGAGTAGCAGCATAAAAGGGCTTTTTATTTCATAAAAGTCTGTTACATGACTCAAGACTTTTTTACATAGAAGAATCTTTTTACAAAGAAGAAATCAAGAAAGCCTAAAGCTACGCTTCATCTAGGCGCATCTCTTCAGCGTCTCAGCTAGGCGCATCTCTTCAGCGTCTCAGCTAGGCGCATCTCTTCAGCGTCTCAGCTAGGTGTATCTCTTCGACGTCTCAGTCAGGTGCATCATTCAGCATCTCAGCTAGGCGCATCTCTTCGGCGTCCCAGTCAGGCGCATCATCAAGCGTATGCACTCTACTTCGACCCAATCAAGTGCTTCGGTCAATGAAGCAGCCCTCTGAACATAACGAGGGTGGACAACCGACCCCACTCTAGCAGGAGGAAGCACTCTCCAAAGCCCAAGGAAGAGGAGAGCACCGCAATTCCGATCTGTGGCTCTTCCAGCATAACGAAGACGGGACGCGAACGTCCCGATCTTTGGATGCAACAGGCACCTTCAGCCTGCATCGGGACCCCCAATCCTGACTTTTGGATGTAACAGTCACCTTCACGAGTGTATACGAAGACAAATCGACGTATCTTCACCCTAGGGAGAGTCTTGTCAACGGAATGTACTCGAGCAAAGAAGTTCATCTTCGTCGAGAAGTCAAGAGAGAGACAACAAAACTCTCTCAAATGGTTGCTATTTATAGGCCAGTGCAAATCAAACCCATGCGCCAAGTGGCAACCTTCCCGAAGTTGGTGCAATGAACTTGTATTTATAATGAATGAATTCGCCTCTTCGAATTCAGCTAAGTCAGAGAGCCATTAATGACTCGAAGAACTCACGGACAGACCAATAGG
>JANAVB010030104.1:0-48597 GCA_029216955.1 Iris pallida | reverse complement strand
CACGAAATCCTTGATAGCAGGCCCTAGATAGTATCCTCTAGTGTAGGGGAGTCCAATGCAAGAAACTAGAGATGATTTGGATCAAAATTGATCAAGTTGTGGTCTTGTGTAGGAAATGGATTTTCTAAGGTTAAATTTCATGTAAAATGATCATGAATAATTGTGGGGGGGTTAATATAGGATGTGGGGCTGCTAGGGGGGTGCCCTTGGCTGCCATGGGGGTAGGGGGGTGTCCTACCACTTGCAAACTTAGCCCTTAAGTCTTTGACTAAGGGGGTTAGATATTTAGGTTCTAAATATCTAAAAAGTAAAATATCTAGATATTTATCTAACTAGATATTTATACCTAAGGCTAATATCTAATCATTAGTCTTCTAGGTTAGTGGCTAACCTCTAGATTAGTGCTAAACTAGGTTAGGAGCTAACATGACACTAATCAAATAATTAGTTAATAATAAAACACATAAATACAAATAATTCCTAAAAAATTACCAAAATACCCTTTAGGCCAAAAAGCCCTAATTTGATGTTCTAAACCTATGGCTAGGCTCACATGATCATGGTTAGTCTCTAGGTTAGAGAAAACTAGGGTTTACACTAAGTTATACTAACCAAAATCACAAAGTCATAAGTCATAACTTAGCATGACTTTAGAAATGGTTTAACTTAACTAAAATCACCAGAAAATCATACCATGACTAAAATACCGCTAATAAATAATAAAAATAATAAATTTTCAAAAATCCCCAATTTCAGAAAATAGGGTGTTACAATTTCAGAATAAATAATTTTCATATTTTCCCGTGGTTTTTGCTTTTGAATTGAAATTCTATGTGACATGTTGTGTTGATGTTTAAATATAGCATTTTAGTGTATTTTTTCTATAAGATATTTATATAATATATATTCAAATTTTAGTATCAATATTTTCAGAATTTAAAGTACATATTTGTGATATATAAATATTATTTTACAATTATAACTTATTGCTACATATGGTAGAATAATAGTATAGACTAATTGACTATTTTGTGACTAGTTTAGTCTATATAAAGTAAGTATATAGATATGGTAAGTCTTGTAGTGATATTTATTAGTTTATTTTATACTTCCAAGGGATCGTGATCAGTCGATTGCAGTAGTTGGAGCCGGACCGATATTCTATACTTTATTGTTAATCCATGTAAGATACCTTGCCTTTGTTTACTGTTTAAATTATGCTCTCTATTTATGTTCTTTTTGTTGATTACAGTTATAGTGGTGTATATCCAAGTTTAAGTTGGATTCCATCGATGTTGTCATCGATGATTTATGGGTGCATATGTTGACTTAGAGTTAGTGGACTTACCTATAGTGGTAAAGTTATTGATATAACTTCTATGGCCTTGACACGTATTACTACACGATACCTTGAGTGAGATTTCATATGCATGAGTTGCAGATTGACTGGTCATTAATGTGTTGACTTATTGGATAGTTAGATTATGTCTAGGTAGGATGACTTGGCATTGAGATATGGTTCGTCCGAGTCATGGATATGACTTGAGCAAGTCCATGGGCGGGAAAGACTACCAGAAGACGTATGGGATTACCTTATTAGATTATGTAATTTTGGAGGAGATTGCAGGATCATTAGCCCTATAGATAGGTTCATAGTTGTCTATGTGGTTCTTTGTTCATAGATATCGGCTCGTAATCTGACGCCGACCTGTGATTCGGTGCCATATCCTTATTACCCATCCATACGTCCAAAGTTGTCTTCAATATACACTCGTGTAGCCATGGAACATTGGTTTATCATGGAATACTGTGCCACCGTTGTCCTTGTCTGGTTGTACGTGTAGTTCACTGTTTCGATAATGGGCTATTGGACCGTATTATGATGTAGTTTTTTTTAGGTTATTCCCTTATATTTATTTAGTTTACATAGGCATGTTTCTTTTGTATCTTGGTACGTCCCTCAGAGAACTTGGTACTTTTCCAGATCCGGATGAGCATTTGTATCTCACTATCTACCGACCGGGGATTGAGACATGCTATGTTGCTGAGGACGTAGAGGTGTTGATTGAAGAGTTTCCATGAGCTTGAAGGATGCTTCAGTTAGAGCCTTGAGCATTATTATCTAGTTAACTGATATTCTGGCTGGTTATCTTTTATTTTAATATTTCTTTATTCTATCATTGTATTTCTTTTCCATAGATGTTTCTCTCAGACTATATTTTACAAACATATCATGTATTAGATATTACAGATCTTTATTATATTTTAATTTAGTTCATTAGTTATAACTCTGTCTATGTTATTGTTGCTTGATTCTGTGGATAAAATTACAGAGATTATAGGTTGCCTATGACTGTGTAGTTTAGGTACATCGTACTACGACAGGAGTAAGTCCTAAATTGGGTACCTTATTCTAGTTCGTACAGTTGGCATGGTCATGTCTTAGTTCCTAAGTATTTTAGAACTGGGGCATGACAATTGGTAATGATCCTAACATCCCCTCTATCATCCTATGATGCTCTCTTATGATCTTGTTGAGTTTTTCATATGTTTATGCATTCGTCTCCGTAGTACAAGTTACCGAACACCGAATCGAAGTTGAATCTATTATTGTTTGAACTCTAAACTTCGTAGAATTTCTCTATGATATCTATCATGTATCCTTTGATATAAAATCATGTTTTCATTATTTTTTTGATTTATTTCAGAACTAAAACCTACTATTTTTTATTTACTTTTAGTTCCAATCAAATCAACAAGTTGGCCATATTGTGCTACTAATTTAATATATTAATTAGATACTTGTTTCTTATGGATATTATAACTAAATAATGCTTATGAATATTTTAATAAATATCTCAGAATTAATATGTTATATTTTTGGTTTATAAGAATATTATTTTATCTAGATAGCGTGGTACTATATATAGTAGATATGGCTATATTTGGTTATGTACTAGTTTAACTAGATTATGAATAGTTAATACTATATATGGTATGGTTATAGATGGTGTATAAGATGTCATCGACTTGTCCTTGATTGATAGTTTTCACTATATTCTTGGAGCTCATTATGCTTTGACTAAGGTTGTTGGAGCTGGACCATTGTTATACATTCATTCCGAGATTCCAGGCAAGATAACATGTCATACTTCCTCTGTTTAAATTAATGTTGTTGTACTTGTGGTTGTTAGTGATATCTTAGTAGTGTGCATCCAAGTATGACTTGGGTGCTATCGATAGTGAAATCAATATTGGTGTCTGCGTGAGTGTTTGTGTTTGTGTTTGTGACTTAGTGACTAGAATACGTTTCTAATAAGTGTGAAGTTATTTTCTGTAACTTCTATGCCTTTACACGTAGCATCAACACTATGAGTGAGGGTTAATTGTGTTGACACGAGCTTACGTATTTGAATGATCATCGGTACGAGTGGTTCGTGTGTCGGTACATATAGTAATTAGATTGAGTCTAGTTTAGTGACTCGCATTGAGATATGGACTGCTCAAGTCATGGATATGACTATTTTAATTCATAGGCGGGAAAGACTATTAGTAGGCATATGAGACAGACATTGCATTCATCAGCCTCATGGTTGTCCGGTTATGGGTTCATGGTTTCTCGGTTATGGGTGTATTGTTAGAGGATATATTCGGCAACAGCCCTGACTATTTGTTAGATACGATCGGGAGGTATGCTAGTATATACATAAGTCTCTGGCAGATGCTACGTTTTATTCCTTTGACCTACTCATGTGTTCCAAAGTCGTCTTCAATATGCACTCACATAGATGGTTAGTGAACCATGTTTTATATATATATATATATATATATATATATATATATATATATATATATATATATATATATATATATATATATATATATTTTCCATGTTATATATATATATATGTGTGTGTGTGTGTGTGTGTGTGTGTGTAGTTCATATTATGGCATATTTCTTTTGTATCTTGTTACGTCCCTCTGAGGACCTGGTGATCTCTCTAGGTATTTGCTGAGCAGTTAGTATAGAGTAATTGAACAGGTATTGAGTGCTGCACCGAGATTTCAGGTATTTATTGCTGGTATTTTTATTTTATTCTTTCTTATTCACATTTTGTCTTCTATTGATTAACACTACTATTTTAGCCTAATATTTTGCAAGCTTATTCTTTTTTTTGAGCTTGTTCAAACATGTATATTACTGGGTGGCCAACTTTAATATATTATGTTCATTCTTGATATTCATTCCATATTATGGATGAGATATAGTTTAGTTAGCTTATGTTTAGTATACTTGACACCGTAATATATCTGGGGTAAGTCTATTAAATAGAAACTTATTCTAGATCGTATTAGTTATCATATTTGCATCTCAAGTTCCTATGTATTTTGGAACTGGGGCGTGACATGTTTTGTGGTGGCCCATGCAGGTTGAAAAAATATCGTTTCGGTTACATTACTATACCGAACGAGCCTGCAAGAGGATAAGGTATTAGGATCTCATTCCACAAATGCTTGTAGAAAATTCTTTTGATCTTATCTATCGCCTTTGGAACTCATAATTGAAGTCGATCGTCTTTCTTGAACTCCTTATCATGAATTCTTGTCTTTTCCTATTACGGAAGGACGAATACTCGTGCTTGACAAATCCTTTGGATTGTATTTTATCATAGGATAAAAGGTAGTTATTAAAGCATTTAAAAAAAAGGATTGATTGTTTATGGTAATAAGGGTTGGATAGACGCCTCTATTATAAAGACCGAGTAGCTCGGATTAGTAGTATAGGATTCTTATGGACAACTTAACCCTAACAAGAGACTCTAGTTTCAATGGACTACAACCATTCTACGACTTACCTATGCTAGTTAGAGAGGGACTAGAGGTATAACAAGTTTAATTAGGTTTAGTCAGGCATGTATGATATGTTTCTCAACCATAGTGATTGAAGTGATCAAGAGAATATATAGTAAAATTTTAGAGTTAGTTATGGTCCCCAAATTAGAATGTGATTACCCATGTGCAAGACTATAGTTGGAGGGACTTGAGAATCTTGTTGAGAATAGAATGATTCAGTAGACACTGCACTTAAGATAGATATAAACCCTTATAGAAATTTATGGTTGCATTGAGGTTTAGAAAGATTTTTCCTTAGAAAATATAAAAATTATGACAATGTGTGTATACTAAGAACTAAAGTTACCATGAGAGTAGCCTAAAGGATCTTCACTAGGGATATTATTACCGAATAATAATGTCAGAATGATACATGATGGTAGGTGGTACCATAGTGCGATCTGGGGATATTCGATGTATAATGGATAGAACCGTGTAGACTAGACATACATCTATAGATAGCATGAATAACCTTGAAATAACCTATTAACAACCAAGACTAGAAGATCTACCAATAGTAAGATAGGTTTTCAAGCATTATATATAAGCATTTGCCTAGCTTAACTTTCACCTTTACCTAGCAGGTAGGTATATAATGGTTAGACGTATTTGTAAGTACTGTATAAGCTTTCCATAGTTAGTAAGGGTAGATTGTTAATCGCGATGTTAAGGATATTTGATATATAGCATACAGGGGTATGCAAAGAGTTTAAGGACTGATTGTGATATTCCTATCTCCTGTGGTTAGACCTAACTAAGGACTTGAGAGTAGAATTAAAAATCTTACCTTAAGTAGACTAATAAACCATAGATATGTTAAACCCTTCCTCGATACAGGTTAGTTAGGAATTCCAAAGGACTTGTAGTTAGAACCATTGTGTTGAAGTAAGATGCACATAGATGTATATAGAGGGAAAAAAAGCGTACGAGCAACACTATGTATAGGTATAATAATTAAAGAGGATCAAAGGTGGCTAGGACCTAGCAGACTGCATTCTTAGTGGTAACACCATATAGTTAGAAGCGACAATTGGAGGAAACCAAGGCCACAAAAGGGGGTGAACTGGTTGAAATCGAGATATACGACCTTTAAGGTAGCGTAAGTTAGATCATGACTTTAAAGATTTGCTAGTCACAATCTTAGGAAACCTTGATAGATAGCCTATACTTTTGTTCGAGTCGGAGTTAGTCATCTTCAGACTGATTGATTATTTGAAGCCCAAGACTGCTCTAGTAACCGAAGTATAGTTCGCCATCGACCTGTTCGACCAGCCGTCAGTAGCAAAGGTATATTCGAAGATTGATTTGAGATCAGAGTACCACCATATGAGGTACGCAGATAAGATATTCCAAGTCAGCATCCAGGACTCGTTATGATCATTACGAGTTCTTGGTGATGCCTTTCGATTGACGAATTCATCGACTGTATTTATGAATTTGACGAACAAGGTGTTCCACCAGTACCTAGAACATTTTTGGAAGTTTTGATTATAATTTGATACAGGATAGAAGTTATATTGGTAGAATAATTCATAGGAGGATGATTATTTAATGTAAGTATGAGTAGAATAAAATAACTCTATTAAAACGACCGATTAGGACAGGGAGACATTCTTCTTTTAGAGTTTTAGTTTGGTAGGAATTCTTTATTGATGACTAGACATTACTACGCCTGCTTAAATAGATAGGGTGGATTAGAAGTTTTTTAGATCCATGGAGAATTATTTGAGAGAATATATATTACTACCCCTGCTTTTTATCGATGTACCATTCAGATCAAAGTATGTGGTGTCACTGCTATTTCAATGGTGGATTAATATCGAGCAACAGCTCCCGAGACTAGACTAGTCCTCTCAGAGGGATACCGGTATAAAATCTCGGTGTTTGAGTTTATTTTTCTGAACTCTTTACTTTACACAATTATTTTTATATTGCCTGCTTACCCACCAGTTTGCTGTCATATTTTTTTAAATGGTGATTATTATTTTGCTGCACACACGTACTCTATTCATCCCCTCTAGAGGTTCTCAACGTTCCTACAATCGGTATCAGAGCAGGTTCTCTACATATAGATATTACTGATCATACCAATTGTTCCTACAATTGGTACCAAAGCAGTTTCTCTTTATATATGTATTACTGATTATACTAATTGTACCTACAATTGGTATCAGAGTAGGTTATTCTCATATAACACTCTAGAGTACATACCATAAGCCGTGAAATCAATATTCACTCGTAAAGGACAGTCCATAAATAGATCTCTACTATTTGATGGAACAAATTATAATTATTATAAGATACAAATAAGCTTTTTTCTTGAATCACTTTACTTTGATCTCTAGCCAATTGTCATAGATGGTTACAAAAAGCCGGATAGAATGTTGATTGATGATATTCTTGTAGGTAAGCCCCATGATAGATATAATGATCTAAAAAAGAAACAATCCAGCCTTGATGCTATTGCTTTATTTTCTACTTTAGACAATACTGAGTTTAATTGAGTATTTACCTGTAACACTTCACACGAGATCTGAAAACTTCTTGAGGTAACTCATGAAGGAACTTCATAAGTGAAAGAATCTAAGATCCTTAGACTCACTCAAGAATATAAGGCTTTCAGAATGAAGCCAAATGAGATTACTACACAAATGTATACACATTTTCTTGATATTATTAATCCTTTTGTTTCTATTAGAAAGGAATATACAAATCATGAAAGGATTCGTAAGGTACTTCGGGGACTCACTAAGAATTGGAACCCCAATGTGACTGTTATTATTGAAGAAAATGACCTCATAGTTATGTCTCTTAAAACACCGATGGAAAAGTTGATGATGCACGAACTTGACCTCAACTACTTCGAGGAATCAACTCCTAAAGAAAAGAATAAAGCACTCAGGGCACATCATAAAAGAGCTTCTACGATACATCTAAAAATGATGAAACAGACGATGATGGTCTGGCAAATTTTTTTGGAAAATTCTAAAAAAATTTAAAGTATGAAAAGTCATATCGCAAGGCGAAGAAAGAACTTGAAGAAGAACAACATGCTACAACTACAGAAGACCAGGTCACCTACAAAAGGATTGTCCTAAAGTAAAAAAAAAGAATTGCTATGGACAATCAAACAAAGAAAGTTCGCCATCTCGCAAGTACGCTAACGCGAGCATACGATGTAAAAGCGAAGCAAGCAACTCAGAATAAGAAGAAAGCCCTCGTCAAACTGCAAATATATGCTTAATAGCATTATCCAATGAGGTAGATAATAATCCACTTTTTGAAAAGAATGAATTTTCTTATGATGAATTATCTGATGCTTTCCATGATTTATTTACTGATTACTAGAAGATTCTAGATAAGTATAAGCAAGCAAGAAATAATATCCTATCATGTAAGCTTGAGAATGAAAAGCTTAATTTCTTATTGAATGATGATAGAGTTACTTCTACTTCTGATAAATCTGTTGAGGTCTTCATACTTGACTTTAGATTGCATGAGACACTTGAATGCATTGAGAAATGTACTCAAGAAAATACTAAACTCAAGAAGGAATTAGAATTAGAAAAAGAAGTACTTTATTGCTGCATATAGAGTTGTACATTTACTGCAAAATACGATAATCTTATTATTAGCTCTAAAAAATTAGAGGTAAGATTGGGTAAACAAGTTGTTCAACCTACAGTCAAACACAAGGCATGTGACACAACCCAAGGTTGCTACCAAGAAATCCTTTCAAAAAGGATCTGCCACAACTAAGGTTAAACATAACCACATTTTTTATTATAGTCAACCACACAAGACATATCATGCCACATCAAGTTCTTATACTGCTGCATCGAGCACTAATCACTACAAAAATATTCCTATTTTGTAACGGTTTTAGTGTAACGCTTATATGGATGTTGCTAAAACTATAATTTACAGCAATTATGTAACTGTTGAAATAATCGTTTCTAAATTAAATATATTTGCAATAGTTAAAGATTAACCATTGCCTAATACACTTTTTACAACGGTTCTTAAACGCTTGCTAAATGTTTTTTCTTTCTTACAACAGTCAAACAATAGTTTTATGAAAGTGTTGTCAAAGTGAGTTGAATGGGCAATGGTTATGCAAGGGTTTTAAGTATTTGTTACAAAATTATTGCTGTTTTGCAACGATCACGTAAATCCTTATAAAGGGCTTATTGTTAGCAACAGTTATGCAACAGTTTTACAACATGTTGTGAGTGAGCTTACTATTTGTAATGATTGTGCAACGATTTATGCTAATAGTTGCTTTTTTTGGTTTAATAACAACGTTTATGATAACCATTATCAAAAGAAAAAACAACTATGACAAAAATATTGATCTTGCAACAGTTTGTTTATAGCCGTTGCAAATTTAATATTCAATTTGAATTTTGTTTATACATAATAGAAATTTAAGTATTAGAATTACTTGTATTAATTGGTTCCTTGTTTCCTAACAAAAAATATTTGATAATTAATGTTTAACATCGATCGAAAATCTTTAATTGATAAAAATAATATAAGTACATATATATTATTTTTTAAATATTTACATACAAATGAGTCTCTAGCCTAGTGGTTGAGAGGAGGCATGTGATCCAAGAGATCGGGAGTTTGAGCCCTATTGGTGGTAGAAAAAAGTACTTGATATTGACCGTTGCCTATTAATCGCAACAATTTTGCAAGAGGAATCTGCAACGCTCGAATTGACAATGGTTACAATAATTGTTGCAGATTGATTTTTGCAACGGGTTATATTGATTTTGTAATGATTTTTAACTGTTGTAAGACACCCTGGTTTCTTGTAGTGAATGCTTATTCTTTTTGTCATTATTATGGTATGAATGGACACATTTCTAGTCATTATCAGATTAGAAAGATGGTTGATAAGAATATGTTTACCTGGTTCCCAAAGCTAACCAATGTGGATGCAAATTTACTTGGATACTAAAGTCTTTACCTAATATTGAAGGTGGAGCGTCCTGTGCTGAGCCATATAACAATGAAACATGTTGGTGGTTGCAAAGCTACGAAGGTTATTCTCCAAACAATTGAACCAACACAAGTGTGGTCACTAGAACCACTTCAGTAACATGCTAAACGATTCTTCCTAAATAGCAGTAATTTTAGAATCTAGCATATTTTAATATATGTTCTTGCTACTAGCTTTTATTGATATGTTTAGCATCTAGCTTATTGATCTTGATAATTTTCTTTGCTCATTCTTTGGGTATTTGCTATCTTATTACCCAATGATTTTATAGTATATATGGATACGTATACATCTTATATCTTATGTATTTAGCTGATTTGAGCTTTTTGTTTTGAGATTTTCTAATTACGGATAATATAGTTGATTTTATATTGCAAAAATTTCTTTTAATGTAAAGTTTCTTAAAGTAGAGATTATTTTGGGTACACGTCGAAAGGGTCCGTGTGTCAACCGGGCGTAAATAGCTCTAAGCTACATGGTACTTAAGAGTCTTTAGACCACCGCTAGCTTGGATTCGACCCCTACAACTAACCCAAGGTTGATCAACGCTTTTATAAAGTAAAGATTTGTTAAGGTCTATTTGCAATTCTTATTTATTTATATTTGTTTTCTCTCATAGATCTTGTGATTATCTATTTTATGCATATAAATATTTTGAAACTAGATATGCATATTTAAGGGGAATAAAATTAATTGTTTCAATTTATTTATACCTTAGTATGTGGTATACCTAGTTTATCATGGACCTATATTTCTTTATTTTAATATCTTATTGTGTTCATGATGTTTTAATTTATGGAGGGTTTATGAGAGATTATATGGTTGTTCTTATTTCTTTTTGTTTTCCTCTTATTCATGGGTTTATAAGTTAGAATTTTTCCTATATTATCTTGATTTTCTTATCTTGATAATTATTGAGATTTTTATTATTTTGGATGTTTTTTGTTGAGATTTTATCCAAGGTTCATGATTATATATACTTAGATTGGTAATACTTTGCGGAGGAGCACTCAAGTCGACTGAATTTTTCTTTCTCAAGTATTCTTTCTCTATTACCTTCATGTTTATCTAATGGATATTCACATAGCATGACAGGGTAATTGAGTTCAAATGCAAAAACATGGGTAAGTGGATACACTTTACATATATGAAGATTCTTGTATATCTAGTTGATTTTTTTTAAATGATTATACTCTTTATGGAATTAATTCACTAATTTGTATGGTCGAATTGCGATCATATCTATTTTGATCATTATTGAAAGTCTTATATTATCTTCTAAAATATCTTATATTGGTATCTATTTTTTTATTGAAATTCTTTATTATTCTCTTCAAAAACTATAATTATATTTTTTATTAGGTTCTCTTTTGAATGTCTTCTTGGATTTCTAAATACTATATATATTTTGTAAATCTTACGCTAATCTTTGATCATGATTACTTATGCCTTCCTCCTACTATGATTACTTAAGTTTGGAATCATTTTAATCTTATTACGGGGAGCTTATTTTTTATCACGTCAAAGGGGGAGAAGTAAGTTTAAAGTTAGCATTATATGCTTATTTTTTATATGTTTGCTTTACTATGTTGTTTCTCTGTTATGTTTTTTGCTTCATTACTTATGGGAGAGCTATCCATTTTGATTAAGTGACAAAGGGGGAGAAACTGTTACAACTACATCAAGACTACCACAGCTACTGAATCGTACAAGACAAATGCTCACAAAACTGCAGGTAGGGTATCGGCATATTATATCACGTATCGGCTATGGTTTGTCAATTATCAAAATAGAAAAAATTGTTGGCCTATATGGTCATTGGTCAACTTGATTTAGATAATGATCGAACCATGTCACGACCCGCACCCAGTGTAAGGGCACGAGAAGTAATGAACGCCCAACCTACGCCACAGTGTCGGCGGTAGAACGTTGTCCTGGGTCACCATATCTAACACAATCTAAATCAGCTATGAATAGAGAGTAAAATAATACGTAACTCAATCACAATACTAAGATGGAATAGAAGAAGAATCTCAAGAGAGTCACAATAAAAGTCTAGGTGTAAACCACCAGAATTAATCTCAAGTACAACTCGTAAAGTCTCAAACAGAAAATACAAATAAAGTACTGAGTCTCAGGTAGACTATAGGCAAGTCCTCAGCGACTGTGGGATCCTCCTGTGGGTCCACGTCGACAGTGTCATCTAAGCCAATGCCATAATAAGTAGGACAGTACTCCTCATCATCACCTATAAAATTTTCAACATGCCCAGTCAGGACGGAACGAGCACATATCTCTCACAACAGTTCATATCAGGAATGGACATATAAAGCAAGCTATAGAAAACTATACATAAATCGTTGTAAAGAGAAATCAACAAGAGAGAAGATATAAGCTGAGATATAATATGATAAATAAAGAATGTAACCTTCTACGTGAATCAGAGCATAAATTGGTCATGTAAACAACTTGGGTTGCACATGGATACAGCTATGGAATGCACATGGATACCTACTGGGGATAATGATCACATAACCAACTACACTCTCCCTGCCCCCAACCAATACACAAGGATCAAAGCATGTTATGTTATTGCACATGGATAACAACTACTGTATACATGGAACTCATATGGTCATGAGTGTACATGAATAACATATGAGTGCACATGGATAAATGTGAATACATGGAGTACATGATGACCATGATAAAGTACATGAACATGACATACTCGATGTATCCGAGGGGATAACATCGCATGAAAAGATCCAGAGGGTACTAATCCGTGTGAACATCGTGTCAGCATCAAGTATACTAGTCTATAACAAGAGTACATATCCAAAGAAGTATGAAAAGATCAGAGAATATACTCGGCTGACAATCCGAACTGCTAATGATGAAAAGTGACTGGACTGGAGTAATAAGATCCTATTTAAAACAACCACATGTCATAATACAGTCTAAAATATCATAAGGAAAATCTTCAATGCAAATTCTACATGATTTTGGGTCAATCTAAGTCAAAGTCAACCTTGGGTCAACTTTGGTCAACCAGACTAGTCAAACTAGGTCAAAGTTAGGTCGAATAGCCTATAAGTCAAATTTTAGGTCACTACTAGTCCTAGAGTTGATTTTGGGTGTTGAGTTGGTGTTATCTTAGGTTCAAGGGAGCATAAGCCTAATAATCAATGAAATTCACATAACACTACTTTAACTCACAATACCCTATGTCTAATACCCATATCTTAGACTAGTATATACCAAGACTCTAGGCTAGGGTATCTCTTAGGAAATTTTCTAGTTTAAACAAGGGTAATCTCAATTCCTAAATCCTCACCACTCAACCCAATGTAACCACACACTTGAACACATGTACTAGGCCAAAGCCTGTGTTGCTACTGCTCTTGTAGTTGCTTACTACTGCAGCCACTGCTGCTATGCAGCATGCCATTGCTGCTGCAGTTGCCTACTGCCTGCCTACTTTCTAAACTTTCCATCACCAAACACCCCATATCAGTTCATCCTACCCTAACCAATACACACATACATACACCTACATATCTCAATCTAGCTTCTATTTTAACTACACAACCAAATCTTACTGACAACTAACAATGAAACTGGACTTGGTATTAACCAATTCCTAACTAACAATCAACTAAACTGAACTTTAGCATTACTGAAATCAATCATAAATCAATCCAATGTATCAGTTATAGGCATGATACCCTATACTGATACATACTCGAATACTCCATGCCAACCCAAATTCGAGCACAGCCCTCTCGATTGAGCAAACTAATAGGTATCCCTAGGTAGGGTTATATAGGATCTATTGGTTTGGGTTTACCCAGGAAATCACATCGAAATATCTGATGGCAACAGAACTAAATACTGAACAGGGAAAAACTAAAACTTAAAACCGATACTCAAACCAAATTCCTAACATGACCTAAAACATTCGAAAATCTAATGATAATCGAAACTAAAGGTTGGTAACATGTCTCGTGTATGAACATGAGTTTCAGGTGCAGTTGTGTCCAAAAAATAGGACACGAAGTGTCCTAGATACGCGAGTATCAGAACTGGAACCCAGTCCTCGTGCACGCGTGTCACGCGACCTAGGGCTCGACATAGAACAAATTACGACACGTAGTCGCTCTAACATGTAACCCACGTATAGGGCTACAAGCCCACGTGTCTGTACTGGCCACACGACGCGTGTCCGAGTCGTACGATACGCGCATCCGACGCCATAAACTGGCGCGTGCGCGACAGTTCAAAGCCCGTGCCGTGTCGATTTCTCACTCGACTCTCCATGAAACCTAACCAAATTTTTTGGGCATCACGATAGTTATTGCCCCTACCCACAACCCAAAAATCATGCGTCGAGTCGTTGTGTCCAGCGAGAACGGACACAGCAGCAGCAGGACACGCGTACAGTCCTCGTACAGCGCGTGCGTGTCCACTTTTGGACACGAGTATGTGTCAAATCGTGCACAAAACTAGGGTTTAGGAATCCCTACATCTAGGGCTAATAGAATATGTAAAAAGATTCGAGTAAAAGTAACTTTCAATTCTTAGGGTAATTCTATCGAATATATTAAACCCTAATCCGATACGTGTCCGACACGCCTATCAAACAGACACAAAAACTCACCAAACTACATGGGTGGGTCGAGGGTACCAAGATGCATGCTACCATGAAGAAAAATCAGGAGAAACTATAGTGTTTAGGTGTTTACCTATTGAGAGTTGAAATATCAATGAAATTGACTCCTCAAGCAATGAGACGACCAGTTTCCACTAAGCAAACGCCTCCATCTCCTTGCTACCAATGCTCTAGCATGTTCTCCTCCTTCCCACGATCACAACGCACTTCGTTTGAGGTGAAACGAAGGTCGGATGAGAAAGTTAGGGTTTTGGAGAGCTGGAAACTAGGGGTTTGTAAAGAGGGTGTCAAAACCAATGCAATTGTTTATATAGGGAGGGGGTTTCCTGTTTGGCCGGCCATACCAGTCCTTCTAGGGTTAGGGTTGGTTCATGGGCCCCTTTTCTCTATCTAATTTGAGTTTAAGCCCACTAACAGAAAGGCTTAAAAGGCCAATTAATTAAATAGCCTAAAAATGGTCAAATGGCCTTCTAAATTGAACCAAAGCCTAAAATAAATTTCCAATTAGCTAAATGATCATCATATGTCATGGTTAGTCTCTAATATGGAATATCTAAGGTTAAACCAAATGCTAAAACAAACACAAGCCAAAAGTATCTAGAAAATCACAAAATGACTAAAATGACTAAATGACTAAAATACCCTTATTTCAAAAAGTGGGTGCTACAAGTCTACCCTCCTTAAAAATAATTTCGTCCTCGAAATTAAAGGCAAGCTGCACAAGTAGGAAAGATAGAAATTATACCTCACTGCTGAAAAAGATAAGGGTACTGCTCGCGCATCTCATCCTCCCTCTCCCAAGTAGACTCACCGGAGGAGTGATGCCTCCATGCTATGAGAACTAATGGTATTGTCTGGTTCCTCATCACCTTCTTCCGTCGATCCAGAATCTCCACAGGCTGCTCTGGATAACGGAGAGTAGGTCCCACCTCAATCTCCGAATGGTCCAGTACATGGCTAGGATCTGCCACATACCGTCTCAATTGCGATACGTGGAATACATTGTGGACTCCCGCTAAGGAAGGAGGTAAGTCCAGTCTGTATGACATGTTGCTGACCCTTCCGCTGATAACGGAAGGTCCGACATAGCGTGGGCTAAGCTTCCCTCCTCCACCGAAACGAATAGTGCCTCGAGTCGGTAAAATCCTCAAGAATACCATATCTCCAACCTAGCACGAGCATGGTCTCAATTAACAAACAATCACACAATCAACAAAACACAAACAACAAAATTCTAATCCTAAGTCTAAGCTATACCTCATACTGCAAAGGTCTTCGGTGGCTGTCGGCCCAATGCCGCTGTCTGTCCTGCGCCACGCGAAGTCGATCCCTGATGAGCTTCACCTTCTCGGCTGCGTCAACAACCATCTCCGGTCCCAATATAGCTCGCACTCCAACGTCATCCCAAGACAAGGGAGTACGACATCTACGTCCGTACAAGGCCTCGAATGGTGACATCTCAATTCTGGCTTGGAAACTGTTATTGTATGCAAACTCTACCAAATGCAAATGGTCCTCCCAAGAACCTCCAAAATCTAGGACACAAGTCCGCAGCATGTCCTCAAGAGTTTGAATAGTCCTCTCCAACTGTCCATCCGTCTGAGGGTGGTAGGCAGTACTGAATTTGAGCTGAGTACCCAAACTAGTCTGCAAACTCCGCCATAAATGGGAAGTAAAGCGACTCTCCCGATCCAAGACAATGCTCACCGGAACTCCATGTATCCTGTCAATCTGCCGTATATACAACTCCGCTAACTTCTCCGTAGACGTCCCCACTTTGAATGGCAAAAAGTGGGCCGATTTGGTCAACCTGTCCATGATGACCCAAATCACGTCTTTCCCTCCTGCTGTACGCGGCAATCCCGAAACAAAATCCATCGTGATGTGCTCCCACTTCCACTCCGGAATGGGTAATAGCTGCAATAGTCCTCCTGGCCTCTGTCTCTCCACCTTAACCTGCTGGCAGACTAGGCATCTGGCTACGAATCGTGCTACCTCCCGCTTCATCCCTTACCACCATACATGCTCCTTCAAGTCTCTATACATCTTGTTAGCACCTGGATGCATAGTGTACTGAGAGCGATGGGCCTCCTGCATAACCTGCTCCCGAAGCTCTCCGCTAGGCACACACAGTCTGGAACCGTGCCTCAATATGCCGTCCTCCGCAACGACGAACTCCACATCTGCCAATCCTGCTCGAACCTGCTCTCGGATACACCGTAAAGTAACATCGTCGAACTGAGATGACTTGATCCTCTCCATCAAGTCTGACTGAATCTGTAGGCCCCACATATGCATCTGAACTCCTGGCATGATCACCTCGATCCCTAAACTCTCTAAATCTGCTAATAGATGACGATCCATCATCAAGCACATAGCTACCGGATACCTACTTAAGGCATCGACAACCACATTGGCCTTCCCTGGATGGTACTGCAATAAAATATCGAAGTCCTTCAACAAATCCAACCATCTGCGCTGTCTTATGTTGAGCTCTTTCTGTGTAAACACATACTTTAAGCTCTTATGGTCTGTGAAAATCTCCACACGCTCTCCGTATAGATAGTGCTTCCACAGCTTCAGAGCAAAGACAACCGCTGCCAACTCCACGTCATGGGTAGGGTAGTTCTTCTCATGCGGACATAACTGCCTGGATGCATAGGCAATCACCTTTCCATGCTGCTGCAAAACGTAACCTAAACCCTTCCCCGAGGTGTCACTGTAGATAGTGAACCCGTCTGATCCTGATGGCAACGTCAAAATCGGTGTTGTCGTCAGTCGCTTCTTCAGCTCATCAAAAGCAACCTGACACTCCTCTGACCAGACAAACTCTGCGTCCTCCCGTGTCAGCCTAGTCAATGGCTCTGCAATCCGGGAGAAATCCTGAATAAACCTTCTGTAGTATCCCGCCAATCCCAGAAAGCTCCTGATCTCTGCAACTGAGCTCGGTGCTGTCCACGCCTCAACTGCTTTGATCTTCTTCGGGTCGACTGGGATCCCATCTCCGGTCACCACATGACCTAAGAAATCAACTCGATCCAAGAAGAACTCATACTTCGGGAGCTTGCCGTACAGCTGCTCCTTCCTGAGAGTCTCCAGACCACTCTCAAATGCTCCTCATGCTCCTCTGGGGTCTTCGAATACACTAAAATGTCATCGATGAACACCACCACGAACTTGTCTAAGTAATGGTGGAACACCTTGTTCATCAAGTTCATGAACACCGCTGGGGCATTAGTTAACCCAAACGACATCACCATGAACTCAAACTGGCCGTACCGAGTCCTGAAAGCTGTCTTCGGAATATCCTCCTTCTTCACCTTTACTTGATGATACCCTGACCTCAGATCAATCTTGGAAAATACCTTCGCTCCGCTCAGCTGGTCAAACAGGTTATCCATCCTCGGCAGCGGGTACTTGTTCTTGATCGTAAGGCTGTTGAGTGCCCTGTAGGCGATACACATCCATACCGACCCATCCTTCTTTGGTACAAAGAGTACTGGCGCACCCCATGGTGAAGAACTCGATCGGATGAAGCCTTTGTCCTGCAACTCATCCACTTGCTTTTTCAGCTCCACAAGCTCACTATTGTTCACTCTACATACATGCTGAGATATCGGCTCTATGCCGGGTATCAAGTCTATAGAGAACTCCACATCCCTGTCCGGAGGCAACCCTGGCAACTCCTCCGGAAACACATCCATAAACTCAGCTATTAGTGGATGTGGCACACTCTGCTCCTCTACTGAAGCTCCGCAGAAAACTTTACTGCTCTGCTCTGACTCCCGCCTGGTGAACTCAACTTTGGCTCTCCTGGTTTGTTGAAAAGAACTCTACCCCCACGGCAATCTATACTGGCATGGTGCCTGCTCAACCAATCCATAACGAGTACAATATCGTAGTTCGGTAGTGGCATCACGAGCAGACTCACATCTAGTTTTCGGCCTCCTAAAACTACTCTTCGATCCTTGCAAACATTACTGACGAGGATGATACCACCCCTAGTCGTGATCTTGCAAGTCCTAAGCAAAGCTTTAGAAGAAAGATGGTGTCTAATGGCAAAAGATACAGACACAAAGCTATGGGAAGCACCCGAATCAAATAATACGAATGCGGGAAAAGAGTCGATAAGAACAGAACCTGTTATCAGACCGCCTACTGCCTCGGCATCCTCTGTTGCCATGGCGAAAGCTCGCCCCTGCTGGCCTCCTCTGGCCTGCTGCTGATGCTGAACAAACTTCTGCTGCTGAGTCGGTAAGAGTCCCCACTGCTGCTCCACTGGTGCCTTGGTCCCTGCTCCCTGTCCTTTACGCCTGAAAGCCTCAGGACAGTCCCTCAACTGATGCTCTGATGAACCACAGAGTAGGCACTTGCCTAGCCTCTTCCTGCACTCACTCCACTTGTGTCCTGGATTCTTACAGAAGTCACAAGTGGTAGCCTGCTGCTGTCTCGCTGCCTGCTGACCCTGTCTCTGCTGTGCCTGCTGGAATAGCCTCTGCTGCTGGAAAGACTTCTACTGATGCTGCTGCTAAAAATGGGGCTTCTTGGCTGGTCCTCCACTGCCACTGGCTGCATGGAAATCATGGCCTCTCTTCTGCTTCAGCTCCAGATCATCTTCTGCTGCCATGGCTCCCATCAAAATCTCCTCAAATGTAGCATTCCTGTTGCTCTTGGTTAAGGACTTGACTTCCTTAACCAAACCCTTCCTGAATCTCCTAGCCTTCGCTGTCTCACTAAGGCCCTCCACAAATCTGCCCAGGCGGCAGAACTCTCCGGCGTACTCCTCTACAGTCTGGTTTCCCTGAACCAGGTTCTCAAACTGCGTCTCCAACGCGCCAAGTGCAGTATCAGGGAAGAACTTCTCCTTGAAAAGCTTCTTAAAATCCTCCCAAGGTTGCCCCTTAGTACCAACCCTGGGGTCGGTCTAGTACCAAGTGCGGGCAAGGTCCTGCATCATACTGCCTGCTGCTTCAATTTGGAGTCTAGCCGGTATCTCTGCGAGACGAAAAATCTCCTCTATGTGCTCGATCCAGTCGTCCGCATAAAGGATACCCTCTGTACCCTTGAAGTCCTGTGGCCTCATCTTCTGAAATTCCTGAATACCTGGAGTCTTCGGTTGGTATGGCTGAATCTGCCCTCCTTGGGGTGGGGCAGTTGCCCTCTCTACTGCCACCATCGTTAACTGGTGGGCATTATCAATGCCCTGTCTCATGTCATCTGACTGACGTCGCTGCATCTCCATCATCTGCTGAATGAGAGCGAAACACTGTGCCGTATCAATTGTCCCCTGGGGCGGTAGTGGTAGCATCCCCTGCACTCCTGGGGTAGTCCTCTGAACTGGTGGAGGAGCACCCCCAAGAGTAGATGGGTCCACCTGAGCTGAAAAAAGAGACACTGTGGTCCCTGGAGCCTGCTGGGTCGGACGAGAAGTTGCCGACCTCTCAGTGGTATTCCTGGAGCCAGAGCGCTGCGATCGTGTCTCCACCATCCTGAAGACGGATCAAACAAGAAATCAAATACAGAAAAAGAAGCGAAATCATCAAAGGAGGACAGTTGTTTTCAAAAGGAGACAATTAACAGCAAGAATTGATAAGAGTTTTCCTAATGTGATTGAGTACCTTAACTTATTCCTATATCCTACTGCACGGTTGTAATGATACTCTAGTTCGAGTACCACTACGAATCACACTAGTTGTGATATCCTGGCCTGCATGGGCCACCACTAAAAAACGTGTCACGACCCGCACCCAGTGTAAGGGCATGAGAAGTAACGAACGCCCAGCCTACGCCGCAGTGTCGGCGGTAGAACGTTGTCCTGAGTCACCATATCTAACACAATCTAAATAAGCAATGAATAGAGAGTAAAATAATACGTAACTCAATCACAATACTATGATGGAATAGAAGAAGAATCTCAAGAGAGTCACAATAAAAGTCTAGGTGTAAACCACCAGAAATAATCTCAAGTACAACTCGTAAAGTCTCAAACAGAAAATACAAATAAAGTACTAAGTCTCAGCTAGACTATAGGCAAGTCCTCAGTGACTGTGGGATTCTCCTGTGGGTCCACGTCGACAGTGTCATCTAAGCTAATGCCATAATAAGTAGGACAGTACTCCTCATCATCACCTGTAAAATTTTTAACATGTCCAGTCAGGACGGAACGAGCACATATCTCTCACAACAGTTCATATCAGGAATGGACATATAAAGCAAGCTATAGAAAACTATACATGAATCGCTGTAAAGAAAAATCAACAAGAGAGAAGATATAAGCTGAGATATAATATGATAAATAAAGAATGTAACCTTCTACGTGAATCAGAGCATAAATTAGTTATGTAAACAGCTTGGGTTGCACATGGATACAGCTATGGAATGCACATGGATACCTACTGGGGATAATGATCACATAACCAACTACACTCTCCCTACCCCAACCAATACACAAGGATCAAAGCATGTTATGTTATTGCACATAGATAACAACTACTGTATACATGGAACTCATATGGTCATGAGTGTACATGAATAACATGTGAGTGCACATGGATAAATGTGAATACATGGAGTACATGATGACCATGATAAAGTACATGAACATGACATACTCGATGTATCCGAGGGGATAACATCGCATGAAAAGATCCAAAGGGTACTAATCCATGTGAACATCGTGTCAGCATCAAGTATACTAGTCTATAACAAGAGTACATATCCAAAGAAGTATGAAAAGATCAGAGAATGTACTCGCCTGGCAATCCGAACTGCTGATGATGAAAAGTGACTGGACTGGAGTAATAAGATCCTATTTAAAACAACCACATGTCATAATACAGTCTAAAATATCATAAGGAAAACCTTCAATGCAAATTCTACATGATTTGGGTCAATCTAAGTCAAAGTCAACCTTGGATAAACTTTGGTCAACCAGACTAGTCAAACTAGGTCAAAGTTAGGTCAACTAGCCTATAAGTAAAATTTTAGGTCACTACTAGTCCTAGAGTTGATTTTGGGTGTTGAGTTGGTGTTATCTTAGGTTCAAGGGAGCATAAGCCTAATAATCAATGAAATTCACATAACACTACTTTAACTCACAATACCCTATATCTAATACCCATATCTTAGACTAGCATATACCAAGACTCTAGGCTAGGGTATCTCTTAGGAAATTTTCTAGTTTAAACAAGGGTAATCTCAATTCCTAAATCCTCACCACTCAACCCAATGTAACCACACACTTGAACACATGTACTAGGCCAAAACCTGTGTTGCTACTGCCCCTGTAGTTGCTTACTACTGCTGCCACTGCTGCTATACAGCATGCCATTGCTGCTGCAGTTGCCTACTGCCTGCCTACTTCCTGAATTTTCCATCACCAAATACCCCATATCAGTTCAACCTACCCTAGCCAATACACACATACATACACCTACATATCTCAATCTAGTTTATATTTTAACTACACAACCAAATCTTACTGACAACTAACAATTAAACTGGACTTGGTATTAACCAATTCCTAACTAACAACAACTAAACTGAACTTTAGCATTACTGAAATCAATCCTAAATTAACCCAATGTATCAGTTATAGGCATGATACCCTATATTGATACATACTCGAATACTCCATGCCAACCCAAATTCGAGCACAGCCCTCTAGATTGAGCAAACTAATAGGTATCCTCTAGGTAGGGTTATATAGGATCTACTGGTTTGGGTTTACCCAGGAAATCATATCAAAATATCTGATGGCAACAGAACTAAATACTGAACAGGGAAAAACTGAAACGTAAAACCGAAACTCAAACCAAATTCCTAACATGACCTAAAACATTCAAAAATCTAATGATAATCGAAACTAAAGGTTGGTAACGTGTCTCGTGTATGAACATGAGGTTCAGGTGCAGTTGTGTCCAAGAAACAGGACACGAAGTGTCCGAGATACGCGAGTATCAGAACTGGAACCTAGTCCTCGTGCATGCGTGTCACGCGACCTAGGGCTCGACACAGAACAAACTACGGCACGTGGTTGCTCTAACATGTATCCCACGTATAGGGCTACAAGCCCACGTGTCTGCACAGGCCACACGATGCGTGTCCGAGTCGTACGACACGCATATCCGACGCCATAAACTGGCGCGCGTGCGACAGTTCAAAGCCCGTGTCGTTTCGATTTCTCACTCGACTCTTCACGAAACCTAACCAAATTTGTTGGGCATCACGACAGTCATTGCCCTACCCACAACCCAAAAATCACACATCAAGTCGCTGTGTCCAGCGAGAACGGACACAGCAGCAGCAGGACACGCGCACAGTCCTCGTACAGCGCGTGCGTGTCCACTTTTGGACACGGATACGTGTCAAATCATGCACAAAACTAGGGTTTAGGAATCCCTACATCTAGGGCTAACAAAATATGTAAAAATATTCGAGTAAAAGTAACTTTCAATTCTTATGGTAATTCTATCGAACACATTAAACCCTAATCCGATAAGTGTCCGACACGCCTATCAAACAGACACAAAAACTCACCAAACTACATGGGTGGGTCGAGGGTACCTAGATGCATGCTACCATAAAGAAAGATCAGGAGAAACTATAGTGTTTAGGTGTTTACCTATTGAGAGTTGAAATATCAATAAAACTGACTCCTCAAGCAATAAGACGACCAGTTTCTACTGAGAAAATACCTCCAACTCCTTGCTAGCAATGCTCTAGCAAGTTCTCCTCCTTCCCACGATCACAACGCACTTCGTTTGAGGTGAAACGGAGGTCAGATGAGAAAGTTAGGGTTTTGGAGAGCTGAAAACTAGGGTTTTGTAAAGAGGGTGTCAAAACCAATGCAATTGTTTATATAGGGAGGGGGTTTCATGTTTGGCCGGCCATACCAGTCCTTCTAGGGTTAGGGTTGGTTCATGGGCCCCTTTTCTCTATCTAAGTTGAGTTTAAGCCCACTAACAGAAAGGCTTAAAAGGCCAATTAATTAAATAGCCTAAAAATGGTCAAATGGCCTTCTAAATTGAACCAAAACCTAAAATAAATTTCCAATTAGCTAAATGATCATCATATGTCATGGTTAGTCTCTAATATGGATTATCTAAGGTTAAACCAAATGCTAAAACAAACACAAGCCAAAAGTATCTAAAAAATCACAAAATGACTAAAATGACTAAAATGACTAAATGACTAAAATACCCTTATTTCAAAAGGTGGGTGCTACAAACCATGACATAATATGACTCGATATAACTTAGTCAGCACTTCAGCAGAAAGCTTCGCAACTATTCTTGTACAACAAGGACGCCTGGATTTTATCATTTGTTATTTATTTTTTATTTTTTATAGGACAAGATGTGTATTGGGTCGTGTTGGCACTAGGAAGGTCAAACCCAAGCCTAAACAAATATCCTACTCCAAGAAACCAAAGTGACCAAAATCTAAAATTCTATACAGACCGAACTCGGTCCCTGAGACCCAGTTTGCTATTTAACCATTCCCTTATGAATATCGGGCTCTAACATTCAAATTTATGAATATGAGGGGGACCGAACTCTGCCTGAACTCGATCCCCCTCAACCCTATAAATAGGGATTAATTTTTCTGTTGTTATTCACTTAATCAACATTCAATCTTCTTATCTATTCTTGAGCCTAAACCCTTCTCCATTGCCAATATCAACTCCTAGCCTTCCAGTGCCAATGCAGTTCCAATTTTAGAACTCTGATCGAGTTGTAAAGCTTTGATTTCAAAGTGTTAATCTTTACATTTGTTGTGAAGTCGCAATTTCTTCGTATCAAAGCTCATGGTTGTGAAGTCGATGTGCCCTTCAGATAAAAGCACGAGGTGTAAGAAGTTGACGTGCCCTTCGTATCAAAACACATGGTATAACTGCTATTTAAATAGTAGATTAATACCGAGCAAGAATTCTTGAGACTGTACTAGTCCTCTCAGAGGGATACTAGTATAAAATCTTGTCATTTGAGTTTGCTTTTTCTGAACTCTTTACTTTATGCAGTTCTTTTTATATTGCCTGCTTACACATCAGGTAATCTGCTAAAATAAAAAATTTAAGTGGTGATCAGGTAATCTGCTAAAATAAAAAATTTAAGTGGTGATTATTATTTCGTTGCACACACACACACACACACACACACACACACACACACACACTCTATTCACCCCCCTCTAAAGGTGCTCAATGTTCCTACACAACTGGTTTATTGCAGTCGCTTCCCATTCCTGAGTGAAAGCTTAAGCATATTACCATAGATTTTTATTATAGGATTTTCTAGGAGTCCTAGTGGACGAGATGCAGTATGGGTGATTATGGATAAACTTACCAAGTCAGTCCATTTCTTGCCCTTTATATTAGGCCAGTCCATGAAAGCATTAGCTTATATATATATATATATATATATATATATATATATATATATATATATATATATATATATATATATATATATATATGAATCAGATAGTGAAGTTGCATAGTGTTCCAGTTAGCATCATGTCAGATCAGGATTCAAGATTTACATCGCACTTTTTGAGAAGCTGTCACGCCCCAGTCCCAAAATATATAGGACTGGGAACACGTAGCATGCTAGCAGATACATTCCAAAGACAATCCAAATTAATGGACCAATTGGAATGCATCTTAAGCTGTAAATTAGAGTGTCTCATGTATAGGTAATTCTATATCTCAACCATAGTAATAAACATATATCAATAAGTCGAAATAATGATAAATATAAAAGTGAAAGATTCAAATCATCAAGAATTCATGTCCCATCCGGTGGAGACAAATTCACTACCAGTAGACAAAAAATCAAATAAAGACATGAATAAGATAACTAAGTCCAAGCTATGCTAAGCTAAGCATCGATAACGCCGTCAACTACAGTGGTACCGTAATCTGGTGCTGGCTCGTAAACTTGTTCGTCCGCTCCTAGATATACCTCGTTTAAACATGGTGAGATCACCAAGTCCTCAGGGGACATAACAAGATATATAATAACATACGAAATATAACAGTGAAAATATGCATGAAAAGACATAAATAACAACAAATATAAGAAAGAGTAACACATGGAAAGGACTCTATAGATGGTGACATGTCATGAGAATATAGTATTAGTCATGGGTAATGGTAACATGTGATAAAAACTGCAAACCGGTGAGGCACTAACAGTCCTATAACAGGTTCTCTACCACAGTCTGGTGAGGCACTAACAATAGAGTGGTATAGCCACGACTCATAAAATACTCCTTCCTAAGGTACTGGAAACTCAAGTCTATTACGTATAGTCATGTCCAAATCAATTCGGGTCAAGGCGTATTAAGTATAATGGCACAGGACAACGCAATAGTATCAGGATCTATACAAAAAATAGTGATATATAAAATAAAGGAAATAACATACGTGCATGTATAACTCAAAGGCAAGAACATGCAGGTAATCACGTAACACAGAAAGAAGAACAACAATAGAAAAATGCATGAATCACTGTACAATTTGGCAAGGTATACTTGCGTGACAGTTCGTTCAATTTGCGCTGAGGACAAGAACTCGGAAGAGATTGTAAACCTAATAATCTAATAAAATTCATGGTTATTTTCTGAATCTCTCCTTTGATTATGGACCTTTATCTCCTAAATATTTATACTTTAGACTATTATAGACTTAACATGATTTGGTTAATATAAATACATATATAATAATCTTTCTCCTTATAATTATATTCTTTTAGTTAACTAGATAATTATGCATGTTTGTAGTATTATATGTTGTAGGGTCTTTTATGAAAATATATCTATAAACATGCTTATTCTGTTATGGAGGTACTAGTATAATATGGCAATTAAGGATTTTTATTAGGGGAAATATGCAAAGATGGCAATCACAACTTGTTATGCTGGGAGAAAGGGAATCACTCACTTTGTTATTATTTCCTTCCCTCCTCCACATGACATGGGTGGGTCCACGGGAATAATATTAGGTAGATTTATACGGCTTATACTATTCCCTTCTTCTTTCTTTAAAGTTTTGAAAAATAATACTTGGTAATCAACACAACAAGTTGACATATATAACTGTGTATTAAGAGTTAATATGAGGACAAATCCCCATATGGATGCAGTGCATGGTTTTGTTGAGCTGTGCACTCTGCCTCTTTAAGTATACATGATGTGAACACATGTTCTTATTAAAGAGAGACTATATGTAGCCACACACGAACAATGCTCGGTTTCAATTGTATAATAAACAATGTCGACTTCTATTTTTATTGTTCATGAACGAGGCTAAAGAGCCAATGGTTCTATTTTTGCGAACAATGTGTACAAACAAAAAAAGACAGAGGAAAGAAAGAGATGAACACATGGAACCTATTTAGGGCTCGTTTGGATCAAGTTTTTGGATTGCTAGGAATAGATTTTCAATTCCTTTCTCATAGAAAAGAAATTCAACATTTTCATACCCATGTTTGGTTAGGTTGGGAATAGGTAGTTCAAAATTTTAAAAAAATTTATTTTCATGTTTGGTTCACACATGGATAGGAATATTAATTTATTTAGTTTTACTTTAATACCCTTTCACTAATTTCATGATGATTCACATGTTTGGGATGAGAGTTGAAAATTTGAAAATAAAGCGAGGGTATAATCGTCCAAACAAAATAGTCAAACATCATTCCTAGGAAAGCAAATCTATTCCCAAGGGGGACTTGAAAATAGCTTTTCCACATCCATGAGAATAGCTTTCCCACCATGCCCCCTCATATTACCTCCTCATTCCCAATCCTAAACATACCAAACATGGGTAAGGAATTCAAATCCTATTCGCAAGCCTCAAAAACTTGAACCAAACGTCCCCTTAGGGTAAAGTGCATTTAAACCCTACTTAGATATTACGAAAACGCAATTAAAGACTCCCTGATTTGAAAAAATCCAAAAGGTTATAAAAATGCTCAAATCATCCCCTAATCTAACTTTTCTGTTAATGGGTGTTAAAATAGGTTTGTGTTGACCATTTTACTCCTGTATATAATTGGCCATTGTAATTTGTCACTTGATTCTCTACACTTACTAATAAAAGCCAAAATTATTTACTGTAGTAAAACTTTGGACGTTTAAATACTATAGTCAGAAATTTTATATTTCTATAAAGTAATTATTTAAAATTATTTTGTCATAAATTATTTTTTATTTAACAAATATATAAATATTTTTGGGGAAAACAAAACTGATAAATACAAAAAAATCAATTCTTAAAAAATAGAAATGATGAAAAACTGAAGAAAAAAAATACCAAATAAAAAACAAAAAATACTATTAAAATATGGAAAAAATAAAAAATTGACAAAATATTCCAAAAAACCAAAAAATGAGGATAAATCTTGAACAATGAAAAAAGACAAAAAGAAAAACTATACAAATTTGAACAAAAAATATTTAAGAAATAAAAAAATTCCAAAAAAAATAAAAGTCACTCTTAAAAAACTAGAAAAGATTATTAAAAAGATGAAAAAAAATGAAATAAGAACTAAAAAAATGGAAACAAAAACAAAATATTAAAAAGACAAGAAAACTAAACAAAAAGCAAAAAAGGAATTTACTCGGACAAAAAGTTGACTGGGACAAAAAAATAACCTCCCGTTCTTAAAAAGATAGAATTCTCATGCTTGACGTCATTTTCGAAAATAAATGTTTATAATCTAAATAGTAGGTTTTCATCTTAAATTTTTTCTGGAAAAAAAAATCTTTTAACAAATGTCCGGTTAGTCCTGAACTATCCAGCCATTTAACTTAGGGCATGTTTGGTAAACCGTATTTGGAGCTAGATAACTGTAACTAATATATTATTTAATATTTTATAATAATTATAATCTTAGTTAATAATATTATTAATTACAATTTTATTATAATATTAATTAATAATAATTTAATCATAATTATAATTATAGTTAATAATTTATATATTATAATAATTTTAATTAAAATTTTAGTAATCATCATTATAGTCTTACTTAATAATTTATTAGTCATGACTATTATCGTAATTATTTATTTATTAATTCTAACTGAAATTGTATATCTTGGTACAAATTTATTTTCATCACATGTATTCCTTAAACAAATAACTTAAATATTACTAAACGTGTCAAAAATTCAAAATAAATTGCAAAACATGTATGTCAAAGCATGGTCCGAGTTCAGTGGCTGCCACCGCCGTTGTCAATTCTCTAGGAATAGGCTGTAAACCTTGGCCTTGGTGCTCCTTTAATTCTTTCATTAAATTCCACATTAGAATTTGATAGTGTTCTGAAAGTTTCTCATCCTCCCATAGTAGAAAATCACAAGAATTTGTTGAAAAATTTGCACTCCCGTAGAATCATCTTCCAGGATTTGTTGGTGTCCATAAAGTTTTCAATGGGCTAATTAATCCACAATAGCAATAAATTGTTCTTCCATAATTTCTATTTGGACGTCTTGAGAAAAAAAAAGGAATAAGTAAAAAAAGCTTCAAACATTAAATGAGCGCAAATAAGTAAAAAAAAGGGAATATAAAAAAAATTGCAGTTGGATTTGAGATCTGTAGGTAAGAAAAAGCTTCAATACATTAAATGAGAGCAAATAAGTAAAAAAAAAAGGAATAAAAAATAAATAAATATTATTTTTCCTTCCAACCAACCGGTCAAAAAAGTAAAAATATAAAGCTTAGGTTTTATGTTTCAAACAAACATTCTTATATATAGAGAATGAAAGAGAGCCAACAGTCACAATGTAATCGTTAGCATTAGGGGTATTTTGGGGAGTGCAAATTTTTTTATCCAAATATGGGCTCAAACGGTTAGTTCTAACGTCATTTTGACGAAAAAGGGCATTCCGAGCAAAAACGGTTTTACGGGAGGTGCAAACTGCTTAAGTTTTCTAAAAGGTCTTATTTTGCAAACGAGGCAAATCTAAGGAGGGTTTAAATGCACTTTACCCACCTATTTATCTTATAAGTCATTGTTCAACTTTATTCTAGTTCTTCTGCCAATTCAATGGACTCTAACCTATTATTTATTATAGATGGGGTATAGTTACAAGATAAGGAGAAGGTTATCGAAAAGTTGGTCATAAGGCGCTGATCTAAGCAGGGAGGTCAGTGATCAGAAGGTGGCAAAGTCGCCGTTGATTGCGTTGTTTGGCGAGATACAAGGTCGTAGATGGCGAGCTTATCCCGGCGAGTCAACAAGAGGAGGAGGAGAGGGACTGATTCTTATATATAAGGGAACGGAAGAGAGATGGTGTAGGAACGAATCGTAAAGCGCAATACTCTAGGGGGGATGAATAGAGTAGGCAGCAAAATTTAGCTAATTAAAAAGTTAGCAACAAGATCACAGAGAATATATATATCACAAGTAAATAAATGTAAAGGCAGAGATTAGAAAGCAAACGCAAAAGACGACGATGTATACTGGTTTTTTCTCTTGTGAGGACTATTCCAGTCGGAAGAACTCTAGCTTCAAGTTAAATCCACTATTGAAAAATACCGCAAGTTTTCATACGAAGTCCTTGCAACTTCTACAACGTGAGCTTTGATACGAAGTACTCGACCAACTTCAATTGTGAAGTGTCTTTCTTCAATCATGCTTCTGATTACAATCACTCTGAAGCTTCTAGACCGTACCGCATTGGCAAATCGATTAGAGGATTGTAACTGGCTTGGAATTTGAAAATGAAAGCTTTAGAGCACTTTGGAAGACGTTTAAGCTTAGAGAGAACAGATGAGAAAGTGAATGAGTGAGTTGAAATGATTGAAATCCTTCTATATTTATAGTTTTTCCAAACTCAGAACTCGGAAAGAATTTGGGCAGAACTCTATGAGAGAATATCGGCAAATAGTCGTTGCATCCGTAACTACAGGGAGACCAAGTTCAAAATCCAACGAACACTAGACGAATTCGGGCTGAATTCTGGCCGAATTCTTCTAGGGTTATTTTGAATTAAAGCAGATTTTGGTTTTGGCTTTTTGAAAAGTTTAAGCAGTTATAAAATAGGTTAGTTTTTCAAAACATAGGATATTTTTGAAAACGTTTTTAGGATAGCCTATTTGCCAGTACGACTCGGAGTACAAAGTATTCCTAGACTCAATAAATATAAAAATTATATTGCATACAGACTCATACGACAAAATCGACTTCGGTCTTGAACCGATAGGTAGCAGTTCTTTAGTAGTTGTCCAAGTTGTCCAAATAGTCCAAGTAGCCCTTATATCGAGACATAGTTTGATTAATTATTAAAATCAGGTTCGACCATGACCAATAGGCCAACAATCTTTCCTATTTTGATAATTGACAAACCTTGACCGATATAACATCTCGATTGTTTGAGATTTGAAAAGAATCAAAATATTCTACTGTGTCTTAAAAAAAATTCATGTATCCTGCACAAGATGTTAGATCATATTTCGCCCCTGTTGTCACTTAGCAAAATAATTGCAAGTAGAGAAGCTTTCCCACAATTCATGCATAAGAAACAAACGTTGAAGAAATACAAAAAAATATAGGGATAAACATGTATTTCACAGGCAGTTTATATGTTGAAGCATAAAAAGAATATAGTGCTATAACATGAAATGAGGAATAATGCTAAGCTGAAAATAGAAACATGCTAAGAAAAGCATAAAGATGTTCAATACATCAACTCAGCAAATACAGTCTCAGTACAAATAAAAAGATAAAGTACTAATGATATCTTGGAATGTTGGAGCATTTTCAAGTAAACATAGACAAAGATAAAAGTCTCACTAAATGACATCTAGACAAAATACATCACGTCTAGATCACATATCCTCAGAGTCCATCATCATCAGCAGCGTTGGTAGTGCCACCATGTTCGGATGAACCAGCTCCAGAAGGGCCAACTCCAGAAGGGTGTGGAGTAGCACCAGAACTATGGTACCAATCATATGCGTTATCGGACTGAAAGAAAGAACGTACCGCCTCATCCTCATAGCGGTATCCTGAAACAGCTGGATCTCTGGAAAGAGAACTGGCAGAATGTCCAGTCTGAACAGCTGGATCTCTAGACTTGATAGCTAAGCCATATGCGAATCTCGTCTGATGTAAATTTATTCCTCGACTCAATAAAATAGAAAATACAGAATAAATGATAAAAATTATCTTGAGTAGCTTTAGAATTTGGCGAAGACTTGATCAGTTGTCAGCATAAAGTATGATCGTCTTTTGTACTTGTATTAGTATATTATTTGTTGTATCATAATTAGAGTCAGAGTCGGTTATCAAAATCAGACATCATTATGACCAATGGGCCAACAATCTTCTCCATTTTGATAAGTGACGAACTCTAATTATGATCCACCAAATATGTAAATTACCTAAAATTTTACTATAGTTTTTTTTTTTCTATTGGTATTTTTTATTTTTGGTATTTGTACGTCGAGTGCAAATACGTAAATGTGAAGTATATTATTTTATATGAAGGTTTTATTATAGGTTTTTCTCATAAAAAAAGCAAGTATATTTTTAGAAATAATATAAGATAAATATTTTTCATCTCGTTGAGTATAAAATATATCGCACCATATTTTGTCAAGCTTATTTTATTTTAATAAAGGCTATTTATTTTTTGTATAAGTATATGTAATAATTTAGAAAATAATATTTTATGTAAATATACTATTTGCATGTGAGGTACATGAAAATAAATTCATGTACATTTTGTAAAATTTTAATTTCTTAATAAGTTATTTGGATTTATACTTTGTTTTGAAAATATATTTATTTAAAATTATTTTATTTATTTACAAAAAGTTATTTTAAATTTTTAAATATTTATTGTGATTTAAATCAGGATTAGACTTTATTGAATAAATTTTAAAAAGTTTTAAATTAAGATAAAGGTTTGTCTAATTTTAAATTTGGATTTGAATTTTATTGAGTTGGTTTTTAAATCGATTTAAATTAAATGTGAAATTATCTAGTGGGGATTTAAATAAGTCATAATGCTTATCTAACTAAGAGCCCACTCCTATATAAGGAGAGCTCCTTTGCTCTTTTTTTCCTAGAATTTCATAACCCAATTTTTCCTTACTACCAAAGGGTCCGTGCACCATGTCGGTGTCCACTTCCTTCGTGTCAGCAGTGACGGCCTTGGATCCGACCCCGGGTGTCATTCCACTATATCCAGATTACCAATACATCTCTTTTGTGTCCGACACATCGGATACGAATTCCAAAACCACTAAATCCTCTACCTTGTGTCGGACACATACGACACAATCAAACCCTAAAACCTAACTCTAACCCTAATCTTAGCTTCTGCCCCTGACCATGCTGCCCGGCCCTGTCGATCTCCGGCTGCCTCCTTGACCCATAGCACTCCGGCCAAACCGTCACCGCACTGGTGGACGGCCGGCCTCTGCCACCTGTTTCCCTCTCCAGTGCCACCACATTGGCCTACTGACCACCACGAACCCTCATCCCCACCACCATCGACCATCGGCCCAGATCCAGCCCGGCCGTCATCAGCTTCACCTATCTCTTCCTCTTTCCCGACTCCCACGGACGCCTACACCACCACCGAACCCCGTCACCACCCACGATGGCTCCATACATGACCACCATCATCTGCCCGACCGTGCCAGCGTCGCTATCCGACCTCCAGTCGGATCTACCTCCTCGGCCACCCCTAGGTAGAGCTGTCAAAATGGGCTAAGCCCGTTGTGTCGGCCCGCCCCGCCCGCCAAAAAGGTGGGTTGGGCCGAGCAATTAGGAGCCCACCAAACAGGCAGGCCTAGGTGGGCTATCCCGCTAGTAGCCCGCCCCGCTGTGGGCTAGCCCGCGGGCCAAGTGGGTTGGCCCGCCATCTATTTTTTATAAAATTTTTAATTTTTTTATTTAGCATATATATGAGATATGTATTATAAATGATAAAAATTCTCATTTAATGCAAGTAATGACGTATAAAATATTAAATTGGTCATTTATTTACATGAATGAAGGTGTTTTAAAGAAATATCTACTATTATAATGTTTCTTGTATTTTACTTGTAATTTGATGCATATGAGAGTGAGTAAAAAATATTGTATATATGATTTTTTTTCCTTTTAAGAAACTAAACAATAATTAAATAAATTAATCAGGCCGGCCCGCCGGTGGGTTGGACTGGGTTGGAATTTTTCCAGCCCACCAAAATGGTGGGTCGGCCTGTCCCGCCCCGCCAAATGGTGGGTTATGGTGGGTTACGGGTCGGCCCGCCCCACCGGCCCGTCTTGACAGCTCTACCCCCAGGACCCATACCGCCATCCGAAAAACAGGCGGCCACAAATTTCCTTACCTCATCGAGGCCGACGATGACCGTGGCAGCACCGCGGTGAGCTCTCCGTCGCCCTTGCCTCGATTACGATCGCACCACGCCACCGCCAGATCTGGATGGTCGACCACACTGTGCGGCCATGCCACTAGCATATCATGCCTGCCGCCTCCTGCCATGATTGCCTCCGTCTTCGTTGTGTCCGTCGAGCAAGATCGGTGAACTCCCTCAGTGTTGCACGAGCATCGATTTCCCCTGTCAACCGCTTGCACACCAGCCCTCTATGCGTCCAGCGACGGCCGACCATCCTCCTGCACCGTACTTAGAGAGCTTCATCGGTGGCCTCCTATGGTGAGTCTCCTCCATCTCTCGATCCCGCTCCTCTCTCCTCTCACTCTCTTTTCCCTCTCGTTCTCTCTCTCCCACTGATCCCTCTCTGACTACTTCCCTAATTAATCTCCCTCTCTCCTTTCTCCCCTTATAAAATTTTTTTATTTTATTTTACTTATGTTTTTTTTGTCCTCTCACAAAAAAAAAGAGAAAAAGAAGAGACAGTTGTTAATAATTTTTATCATTAATTTATTAATTTTTTATTATCATCATTATATATCAATAGGTAAAGTATGTATGTATATGTATAAGACAAATACAAATAATTTATCACTAATTATTAATATTATTTTTATAATCTTATTTATTATTAACTATCATTATTATTTCTGTTGGTTTCACTAAATATTGTTATTTGTTCTCAATATATTGAAATATTTTCTAAATATTGTTATATTATTTTGGGGTATTTTAAAATTATAGTTTTACCGAAAAATTTACTTTGACAAAATTAGGTTTAGTCTTAAACTAGTTTTCTGGATTTGTAAATATTTATCAATAATTATTTTTAAATAAAAGATAGTTTTCTACCTATAAAATTTATGACAAACTTAGAGATTTTTTTTCCTAAAAACAATTTTGATTTTTAAGTATTTTATAAAACATATTTTGACTAATAAAACCTAGTTTAAAATATTATAAAATATTTTTTTCTAAAAAAAGTATAAGTATCTATTTACTCCAATCCTACAAATTATCGATTCTTGACCATAGCAGATCATATTTCCAATTCTCTTGTGAATCTGGACTTCGTTATATCGACCTAACTAATTGGACTATTCTGGACTCATTGGAACAGTCTGTGCCATCATCAGAGGCCATCTTGTGAAGTTTTTACATCAAAATCAAATTCTATGCCATCATGATTATTGTACCACACCAGGCCACTACTAGGTAAGATACCTTACCATATTTACTGCTTATATTTATTTGCATCTTTAAGGTATAGTTACTGTATATTTACTGTCTGTTTATTTCTAGTTTATTCAGTTGCAACCCTGTTACTGTACATGATTTACTTTAATGTGCTCCCGATTATACATGATGCAAATGCCAGTCATATTTTTATGCTTGTCTTTAAATTTGTATATCGACCTAGAGTAAGGGACTACCATTTGTCAGTGTATTTTTCGTAAACTTTGTCATTACTTGCCACGAGATAGGTGTGAGTTATGAGCAGTATATAGAGGTATTTGTGGTTGGCTGATTACCCGTGCACACACGTTAGGTCTAACTGCTAATAAATGCATGGTAGGAGACTTAGAAGTTAGTAGAGGTACATGGTCGTGGATACGACCTAAATAGGTATATAGGGTGGAGAGAACAGTTCTTTGACATATGGGCCACGTATGTACTATCCATTATAAACTGTGAGCTCCATCGGAGACGCAGGTATTGTTTTCCTACTGTACTGATTCCCTCTGACGTTCACGGAGCGTTACGGACGTAGGCCCCTGGTGCCCAATTGGGGACTATGCCAATCCTATTATAGCCAGAGGGTCCTAACTTCATGAACACAGTAGAATGATTAGGAGACCTTAGTATGTCTGTTCGACTCAGTTTTAGTCATGGCATGGGACACTGTCACATCACGGAATGGTATGCCCCCTTGTCCTTATTTGGTTGTAGGGCTAGTCCACTATTTCGATGATGGGATTTTTTGCCATATTATGGGTTGGACTTTTACTTTTACTTGTGACTTTGTGATATATTTTATATTCAGTTTATATGACATTCTTTTATATATCTTGTTACGTCCCTCTGAGGATCTGGTGATCTCTCCGGGTGTATGTGTTCATGACTTTTTCTAGGTGCTCTAGCTAAGATCGTGATATTCTCCTTCATATCGACGAGGACATACTCTTGGATCATGCTCGTCGCTTGTATTCTTTATTTTACTATTTCCTTCTTTCTAATTTCATGTTGGTAGTTGATTTGTCTCCATCCAGCAGCTTATTCAAATGATTATCAAAAATGATTAATAAATTTTTTATTCTTTTAGTTTGTGGATGAGATTAGTCTGCCATGGTTATACTGTATTTACAGCTTACATAATTTATTATACGACTGTCATGTTTACATACCTAGTCTTACGTATTTTAGGACTGGGGTGTTACAATATATATATATATATATATATATATATAATATATATATATATACAAAGGTACTTGTATCTGCATGCTTCCTTGTTTGTTGTGTTGCACACACGTTTGGTATACATAATTCTTCTCGCCCTCTGACATTTGAGCAAAATGGAAAGCTCCCCCGTAATCACAGAAAGCTCTCCTGCAACAATAGAACAAACGACAAAAGTATAGTGATAGTATAACAAACAAGTAAATAAGCTTGAACAATAAGCCAAGTAGAAGTAAAAGGAATATGAACTAAGATGCAAAAAAAATAAATCATAAACTGAGTCGAAGTTCATAAGTTTAATACAGAAGCATAAACCAAACTAAAGTGCAATAGTCAACTACATAGCCAAACAAAATAATAAAAGAGTCACTAAAAGATGTCCATCAATAGCACATACTACAAAATCCAAAACCATAAGACAATATCAAAATGTATCGTCACCAGTCTCAGCTGACCTGTTAGGATCATAGAAGGCTGAAGGAGGAAAGAAGTAGCGCTGGGGCGTCTGGGTCCTCAAATTTGGGGCCGAGTATGTCAGGGTGACAAAGATATGGAATAGGGCCACCAGGTGTATGAGCCATACTCTACTACATGTCAGAGATGGAGTTCCCAAGTACCTAGGCTTAGAGGGTAGTCCGGTAGTCCGTCTGTTGATGATGCTCTAGATCGGCTCTGTGACGCTCGTCCTCAAGATGAAAACGCTGACGCATCATAGCATGAATCATATCAAGTGCCGGTGCCTCTGTAGCAGGAGGAGGAACAGTAAGCAGAGTATAAATGTCAGGTAGAACATCCTCATCATCGGCCTCATCAGAAGATGAATCCTCAGCAAGAGGAGATGGAGGACGGGTCCTACGGGCTCGAAGGAGGCATAAGAGTATGTCATCGAAGGAGAAGGAGTCCAACAAAATGTCAAACTTACTGAAGATGATTGGTAGATACATTGTATACAATAGGTTGCGCCCTTTTGTGAGCCCCTTGGATTTTAGGACTTCTTTAAAAAAAATTAAATGAATTATTTTCAATAGATATTGGATTTAATCATTAAATGTACCTTTCCGTGACTTTGATTTTTGGAGCGCCAGGGATGTCAATCTCTTGGAACTTCCTTCATGAGTTTTGTAGTAGACAATATTATCGTCATTTTGATAGATCATGTGTCACGTACCGCTCCGGTAGGAGCGATCGTCCTCGCTAAGGCGTGATGCCGCACGAGCCTAGATTGCGCTCGTGTAAGACGGGTTCCATAACGGTCGATTTAAGCGACTGCGACGGGGTCGTCGCACAGAAGTCCCATGCAGAGACATTGAATAATAGCAGCAGAAATTTCAAAACAAAACACAAGTTATTCAAAGAAGCTCTTTATTGATATTGAAACAAAGATTACAAAGGGCGCAAGGCCAAGATTACAAGTCTCTCGAGCACACTTTCCTCACATTACAAGTTCACTCTGCTCTCTCTCATCTCTCGATACATGTCTTGAGCCAGCGGATGCATCGGAAGGCGACGTCCATACATTATGTCCCGTATAAGTCTTGATTCCATGCGGCTGTATGCTTTAAATTGCCAAGAAATCTATGCCTCGACACATCCAAGCAAGCCCCGTACCACGAGCTTCTACCTGTGCCTGTACATGAAAACTATATGGGTGTCAGTACTTAACTGTACTGGTGGAATGAGCTCCTCGCCCACCCATACAAAACCAACACGTTTGATTTACTTTGTGCAGCTTAGTCCCCTTTGTACTGTCTTTCTATTCTTGTCTTAGAATTATTTTAGGACAGACGCGTTGGCCTATTTTGTGTCTTTAGACCATCCCGTGCTTGCAACAATGATGTTAACTGATACCTTGCCTCTAGACCCTTCTCGTGCCAATAACGTTAACCTATCAAGTCGTGTTTGCCTTACGGCCCAAAATTAGAGACGCAACTACGCGATGAGGCTCCATTTCCATGTGATCATGCTAGGAATCCATCGTGCCGTGCCTCACAACTCAACGTGACTTAACCATATCGCCGCCTCGCGGCCCTTGCTACTTCAATCACCGACAGACCCAATCAAGACATGTGAACTAAGAGTCATTCGACCAACTTTGCCTTGCGGTGTTTCCTGACTTAAACTCAAGACAACTCAAATCCAACTTATGCACCTTATATGCCGACAACTTAAGACTCGACGCCACGTCTCGTGCCGAAGCACGTCACCTACGTTGATGCCAAATCTTAGGCCCAACATCGTGTTCAAACTTATACACACACATTCAACTCGACTCCTCAATATAGTGCACTCAATACTAGACTCAATCCAAAGGCACACACGCGAATTGCCGCCCGTGTCGACCCATCCATATGAATTAGTCACTAGCATGACAAGCTATCCTGGACTATAGCCTTGCTATTCGGCGACCCTTTCAACGCAAGTAGCTAGCCCTGCTAAAAGTTTCCGAATAACCCGAGTGGTTCGTCCAGCTAAGGCTATACCTGTTTTCCTTCGGAATGATGCGGTCCCATGGCGCCCAGGGTTGCCGCTCGTGGAAACTCCATCTTGTTGACAAGTTGTCCAATGACCATGCAAGACTCGACACAAACTGACGTCTCATACAGTCATTCCTCTTCCAATGTTATATACCATCACTTTCAAACCAATATTCAGACTTCTATCATTTGAGACCCCTCGACGACCCACAGTCGCAAGCATTCTTTCCATGTTACCATATCATTTCATTCAACTCAATGCCTATTCGATGGTCCTTTCTCCAAAACTCATTGAATCAACTGTGGTTCATGCTTTAAACAGTAAGTCCATGTATCGTGCCTCAAACCGACTTCTGATCTACGCGACGCTATCGCCAAGTCATACTTTATATGACAGGCATTGAGACCGTAAGACTATGTGGTTATACCCAACCGTTGACTCATAGGACCGTGCTTGCTACCACTCCGATAGCCTAATATAACTTGCCTGACTTAAATGCACAACAACTCGACGAGCAAAGGTTGCGTCAAGCTACGCATTTCGAAAATATGTCGCGCATGCGTTCGACTTCTGAACGACCAAGTCATTTGGGTGCCAAGACTTATATCATAAGCCGTACAACGCAACTTAACTCATGGGGCAAGCCAAGGCTATGCCAAGCCTTGGACGATAGGACCTGCATGCTTTATGAAGCATTTATGCGGGCGACGTCTATGACTTAGGCTACGATCCTAACTTTGCCTACTCAAACAACTTTCCTTCTTCCAAGCCACGGAACGAAGGACCGAGTGTCATTTTCAAGCATGCCATGCACCAACTCTAAGCCGACCATTGGACCTTTCCATATTCTAACTCATTTTGACCTGTCGGGATTATTCCCTTAGCTATGTGGATTCATCTCTTTTATTATCAAGCCTACTTGTGCAAGTTAAAAACATGCGATTTATTATGTAAAGGCTAAGATGAGGCAAGTTCACCGAAACTACCCTACCTGAGTGAGCGGTCGCCTCGACCGAGCGATGTCTTCGAGCAGCCGTTGCAAGGCTAAGTCTGAATGCCGTCGGCGTTCCTATTCCTCCGATTTATTGAACGGGACGGGGTACTACATTATACACCACTCAGAAAAAGTTTTATCCTCGAAACTAACTGAGTACTTACCCATTGACTTATCACTCGAACGTTCAACGACTCTCGTGCACAATCCTCCTATGCATTTCTCAAATCCGAGCCACGCTCGTGCTGTCCACAATCTTTTCTTCAAAACTTATAATCTCAAAATCCTCGACACTTTCCTGTTCCTCAAGTCTTACTTGATTCAACGTATCACTTAGTTGGATCGTGCACATATTTCAGGCGTCCCCAAAATACATGTATTTCAGCCAAGCTTCGTGATAGAGAATCCACCATCACCACTCGAGTCGGATCTTGCACATATTCGGGCGTCTCTGATATACATGCATGTCAACCAATACTCGCGAGTGGTGCCTCCATAAACCCTACCACTTCGCACTCGGACGTCTGCCTAACCGCTAGGCTATGTCTTTCCGTCAGTATTAGAATCATAGTTCCCAAACAATAATATCAACACTGACCCCATCCTAAGGTCAAACCAAGTTGATAGTATGGGGTTTTCTACCCAAGCTCGCATTACTCCGATACCTAAACATCGAGCATCGATTCCTTACACACATCTCAACGTTCGTCATACGGGGTCCGAGTCATTCAGCAAAGCCATCCTACGACAACAAGCATTCAACCAATCCCTGACATGAACATATCGCTCGTCCAACAAGCAACTTGCATAGTCTATCTCTTCAAACACGTCCGACATAATTCACCTATCAATCCTTCTCAATTCAAGCATACTATGACACAATTTAGTCGCTAACTAAAATTTCATATTCCACAATTCCTAAGTCATCTATTCCAATTCACGTAATCGATCATAAGGTCGTCTAGCTTAACAATATGTTGTGCCCCGATCTCACGCGAGTCAGATTATCCACGGTGGTCATGAATCACCATGCACGCTCCCGCGAGATAATTATCCTCATCGGGACGTAACTCTTGTTTTTCATCTAGACTAATTCATTCTCGATGCACGGATTGGACCTACTCAATCCTCAAGTTTTATTCATTCATCAATCGTAAGTCCTAACATCGTTAAATTTTCCTTCGCATCAAACCGACAAGTCGAGACAATCAAAGTTGCCACATCCTAATTTTCGAGTTCGATTATTCCTGTGACATGAATCACCATGTCAGCGCTCACACAGAACGATCGCCCCAAATCCGATGCAATACATGTGCGAGGCTGGAGTTACGCTCGCGCAAGACAAGAATATCGACGCTAGCTGTAGTTATCTGCGTAACCCTCAAGACACAATCATTTTCATCCAACATTTATCTCAATCAAAATCCTAAGTATAGAGTACACCATAGGTTTGGACGATCGCCATTCGCCAAGTCAGAGTACCCCCGAGTTATCGTATATCGATCTTTGATACGCCTCAATACCATCGATGATATGCGTAACTTGACGATCTTCCTTTGCAACCAATTTCGAATCATACAAATGATTCTATCATCCGACTGGATAATCTTCTCGACATTTCAAGTTCAATCATTATCCCTCGAATCATTCACAACATCAATTTTTTCAAACCAATTTCAGGTATTATTCATCCGTTTATCTTAAGTCATCGACCAACGCATTTTTTTCAATTCGCATCATTCCTTGCTAACTCAATTCATCGAGCAACATTCAATCCAATCCTTAGAGTCATTTGTGTAACTTCAAATTTCAACTTTTCATGCATGTGATCTTCTCATTGTGTGGTGGCCCATGCAGGTCTATTTTAGCAAAATCATGCGAACTCGTGATGGTACTTAAGTTAGTTGTACTATTGCGAGCCTGTGACTAGAACATGCTCATTCACGGACAAGGATTAATTTAATTTAAGAGAATGACTAGGACTAGGATTAATTTCTCAATTAGTTGTGGCACAATTTTTGTGGTACGACTAGGTATATCATGTCCCACTCAAACACGTCCCCTTGTACTCTATTTTTATGGTACGACTTTCAGGTAAAAAGGACTAGTTATATCCCTTACCATAATACCGGTATACTTCCCGACTTCCACTAGAGCCTCAACCTTGACTCAATTCCTTCGACCCAATATGTGGTGGTGATCTACTCGAAGCCCATACGAACATGCCGCTAGTATTGTAACATCCAGTTTTCCATATGAGGGTATTTTTGAAATTTTATAATTATAATTATTATTTATTGATATTTATTTCACATTATGATTCTTGGTGATTTTTTAATTATTTTTAAACTATTTAAAAACTGTTTTAAGTCATGACTTATGATTTTGATGTGTTGCAAGTGAAACTCTAGAGACTGCATGACCTAGAGCCTAACCATGTCATTAGGATGATTTAATTATCATTTTTAGCCTGGGGGTTATTTGGTCATTTTGACTTATTTGAATTATTTGATGATATACTGAATTGGGGAATTCTAGGTTGACTTGACTTGTTGAGACCTAGTGAACTAGCCTAGAAGCTAACCCTAGCCATGGTGACCCTAGTCTAACTTAGGTTAACCTACTTTTAGTCATTAGAAACTAATTTTAGAATGAGGGGATTTGGTTTAGTAAATTTAAGTCATGGCTTGTGGTTTCATGAAATGACTTATGGCTTGATGATTTATTTGATCATGACTTGGCCCATGGCCCATAACTAGAAGCCCTAACCCTAACCAAACCCTAAATGACCAGCCATAGGGATCCCCACCCTATATAAACACTTATCTCTAGGGCTTGCCTCTTTCTTTATTCATTTCAACATTGGAAAAGAAAGGTATGTGTCCCCCTTCCAAAAATCCCCATAAATTCATTTTAATTCCTTTTTAATCCCAGTTTCTTGCATTAGAACCTAATACTCTCCTACTTTCTGATTTTGGAATTTAATCCCATCTTTGGGTCAATTTGGAGCTTTTGGCATCAAGAGGAAGAATCCCCCATTTGAAACTTTTCCAAGCTTTTTGCACATATAGGTAAAACCCTCTAAATTGATTTAAATTTCAATTTTCTTTGCATGTAGGGCTAGATCTAGGAGTCCCCTAGGTGTCCCTAAAATTTAGGTGAATTTTGTGTCCGTTTGGTGTCCGTATCGGACACGTGTCGTAGTGTTGTGTAGGTGTTTGTTGAAATGCCTCTATGGATTGAATGCTATTATTTTTTGAAACAAATTATATATTTGGGTAGATTTTCATGTGTAGATTAATAATGTGTATGACTGAGCACATTTCTGTGGGAGATTCATGTCCAAATCGGACACGCATCGACGCACGACACTGCGCACTGGCCCCGTGCTGTGCCCTGCTGCTCGATCCTGATTGCGGACACGACACGCAATGGTTTGACACCAAATTTTGTGGACACATTCCCCTAGTGACTGACACGACACCTGTAAAGTTTCGTAGGTTTTTGTTTTGTGTCCACGAAGTAAATCGACCCGCACGGATTTTGCACAGGCACGCACGCACGCAGAAAACGCGACTGATACGCATCTCGTACGTGCGACACACCCTACGTGGACACATTGCAGGACCCTACACACATAGCCATACTAGACGAATCTCTGTGCACAAGCACGAGACACGTGTCGCCTTATGTCGAGAGCACGAGGGCTCGACACGGCTGCACGAGGCCTATGTTGTACTGTTTTCTGACACAGTTAATTCGTTGGTTTTGACACGATTGTGTCCACTTCGTGGACACGTATAGGCTTGTGGGGACACGTGCATGTGTTTGATATGTGTTACCATCCAATTAAATTTCATTTTATCATGTTTTGATACACGAATGTGGAATTTCCTATTTAGACTGATACATACCTTCAGTTTCAAAATCCTGAGATTAGGTTCCTTTCAAATTGATTTTAAATAATGTATAAATTGCCACATTGATTCATACATGTGTAATAGGACTTGCTAGGTTGGTTTTTCATATTAGTTTTGGTTTTGCACTTGATAATAGGATTTTCGAAGGAAGAATGATATGAAATGTTTGACTGATACATGATTTCAGTCTTTTAATTCTGATTTAGTGTTCTCTTCTAATACTGCTTTTTTGCTGATTAATTGCTAATATGATGCCCCATATGTACATTAGTTAATGCTAAGTGGGTTAGCATGTTAGTTAGGTTTTCACTCAATGAATGGTTTCGAATTTGGACTTAGGAATGTATTACATTGTCTGAACAGTCTTTTGCTCACAGTTTTCCTGAGAGCTCTAAACTGATGGCACAACACTGAAATTTTTGAGTTTACACATTACTTAAAACCTGAGATTCACCCACACATGTATTAGTTACTGTTAAGGTTGATTCATGGCTTGGGTTGATGTTAACACAAGGTTGGATTTTTGATTTGGACTGAGAATGGGATTTTGGACAATGTATTGGCTTTCGAATGACTATTGACTGTTACTTCAATTGAATGATTGTTAAATTCTCAATTCCTGAGAATCAGTTTCTTTTCCTTAAAACCAAATTAAGCTTTGATTCCAATACCTGAGTTCTAATTCACATATGAAACTGTCTTTTGGTTCATTGAAACTTGGGAAAACGAGTTCATTTCCATTCCCTTTCTAGCTGGGAATTGATTTCTCTTTAACACTATCACTCGCAAGTTTCAGGTTAGCTAACAGATTATGTGTATTGATTTGGTATGCTAATTTTCCTAAATTACTGAATAGCCAACTGTAAAACTGAGAATGGGGTTGGACAATGTATTAACTGTTAGTGTTTGAACTGTCACATTCATTTGCCATTTTCTGAGATTTCACACACATTCCTTCTTTCTCCCTGTTCATTGCTTGTGTTTGCTTGATGTTTTAGCATGAACCCCCACTTCCTTTCAAACTGAAATCAAACCTGAACACACTATTGACACTGTTCAGGACACCTGAACACTCTTGCTGCTGTCTCACATAACACCCTGGCTTTACACTCTTCAAATTTCTGATACACACACCCATTTGCACCTAAACTGAGAACAATATGTTTCCCTATAGACTCACACACTTCACACTACATGTATTGAGACACGCATACATTAAACTGAACCTACTACCCTGCATCAGGGTGTTCCCTATGCCTTGGTTGGGATTACCTTGGCTTAGCAGACATGACCAATCTAGGCACTGCACTGCAGTGAGCTAGTGTACATGTGACACTAGTATAAGTCATGAACCACTATTAGATCCCTATATATTGCTCAATGCAGCGGATAGCTAACTGAGGTGAAGAGGACTTAGTAGCAGGATTTTGTATGAATTGAAACTGTCACACTAAGTTCAATTACATACACACACATTTCACATGGAAATCTGTTAACCTGATAATGACACCCTAACACATTACATTGGTTTGATAGTATCACTCACATCACACATGCCTAAAACTGAGACACAAATCGACACACTAGCACACACCCCCTTCATGCCCCTTCCTTGTCCCTCTTTATATGTATATATATATATATATATATATATATATTATATATTATATATATATATAGATATATATATAGTGATATATGCAATGTATGATATGAGTATATCCTATGTAGGCATGTTATGTAAAACTTAATGAATATGCACTATATATGAATGAATGTAGGAGAGCATGCATGTATGCAAGTATCCATGTAGTAGGTAACATAATGCATGAATGAATAAGTATAGGTATGCCATGATATATGCAATATAGACAATGTATGTAATCAAATGCAAGGAACAAATGAATGAATGCAATGTGTAGGAATGTATACAAGTGCCTATGCATCCTTGTATGAATGTATGTATAAACTGGCCTTGATTTTACATGTTACTAAACTATATGCCTAAAACTAAACCCTTGGACCTATAGGTAAACTTGAGTTAATTGGATTTTGCTATATAGTATGTGCACTAGTGTAAACCCTTACCTTCACATGCCATTTACCTTGTAATGCACACACACACTTTTCACCTTGATGCATTGACACTCACAATTGCACTCTCTCTATAAATAGGAATGTATAATGTATTTATATATATGGTATATAATGTATGATACTTGTGGATTGGTGATTGTTGCTTGGTTGTTAGTCTAGACTGGTTGGGCTTGGTGAGACTTGACTGGACTAGGATTGACCTAGTTGACTAGTAAATTGACCAAGGTTGACCAAAGTTTGACTTTGACCTAGATTGGCCTAGAAATCATGTAGATTGCATTGTATCCTTCATTTCTTGTATTTTGCATATCATGACCCATACTCCTCTGTTTAGGACATTGTGACTCTGGTGCAGACATCTGATATTATACTACTCTTTTCAGAGTATCAGTCGAGTACATTATCTAATAGTTCTCTCATTTACTTGTCAATTACTGTACTTCAGTTCTAGTTAGTTGTATGCGATTCTCTGTTACAACACGTATGGATATTCTGGATTCATGTATACGACACACATTTATTTTTTGGCCTCTATTACTGGTATCATCATTTCTGGCTTCTATTACTGGAATCACCTACTGGAATCATTTACTGGAATCATTTACTGGTATCATTATATTTTGGCTGGACTCATCTTGAATTATTGTGTCAGAATTCTAGATTCACTTGCTGGGAGAGAAATACTAGAGTAAGACATGTACATACCCCACTTCTGGAGTCACCCTTTGCTGGAATCATACTGGAATGATAGCCATCTCACACCCGGCCAGGTGTGTGATGTGCCGAATTACCTATAGCCGTTTACATGTCGATCTCAATATTTTAAAACACACTGCTAGAGTATAGGCTGGACTCACCCTGGAATCATTGATCACTATAACTGGAATCGTCCCTTACTGGATTCATCTTATATTAGATTCATCTTGTACTGGACTCACATTGGAGTTACACTGGTCTACATTGCTGTCTGGACTTTTATTATTTTACCCTGGTTCAGCTAGTTCTATTTTTACAGTCTTCATTGCTATGATTCTTCTCTTGTTTAGTTATTTACTTTTCTTGCACTTTATCTGTCTTTCTTACCATCACCTGAATATAAACTGCCATTTTCATCAATACAACTGTCTATAACTGCTGTATAGTTCTCTGTCATTTACTTGGGTTTTCTAGATGAGATGTGCTCGTTCTTGTCCAGACTGGACCTGTTGATAAATTTTACAGATGATTACCCTGAGGACACATGCCCTACGTATTATGGACCCTGAGACGGGTACCTTGGGCCCCGACACTCGGGAGTGATCGGGATTTAGTTTAGTAGACTTGCATTTATTTTCATTTAGAGCTTGTTGTATAGAATTGAGACTTGAGATGTATTTGAGATTATTCAGATGTTGTTATATTCAGTAGTTATTGTTGTTTTCAATTTCTTAGTTATATTTCTGTGTCATCTTATCGTGCTTAGACTGTGATTGAGTTACACATATCTTATACTTGTCCTCCGTTCGGAGTTGATCATGATGAGTATATTTATACTGCATGAGTTGATGGTTAGTTAGAGACTTAGAACAGCGTTCTACCGCCGACACTGCGGCGTAGGCTGGGCGCTGTTACGTACTCGTACCCTCACAGTGGGTGTGGGTCGTGACAAGTATGCCACTCGGTAGAGGCCTCTTGTGCTACTTAAACACAAAAGTCACCGAAGGAGCATTTTGGACTTTAGGAACTTAGCTAACCAATCTGACTGGCAACTAGCTCAACCACTTGAGTTAAAACTTATTCCAGGTTACCCTAACCTAGTAGAAATAGTTTTATCATTGGGATCTTGTCCAGTCAATATAGATTAAGTCCAAGGCTCATCCAACCGACGATTGATGTCCAAATCGGGGAACCCATTAAGATCCAGTAATACCCATTCATGCATACCACCATAATTGGACTATAAAATCGAACCTTCTGGAATAGGTCCCTATACCCTTTATATTGTCTCCCCTTCTTAGAAGTAAAGTCGTTCGTAACCCTTATTCTATCTACCTAAAAGTTGCGATACGCTCTTGCATTGCATTTATAACCCTTGCTCGTGTGTTAAATAACCACGGAAAGAATCTCAATCTTGATTTCTTCAAATTCCGTTCTATTTTAGAACCTTGTTTAGAATTTTGAGAACGGAACTTCTGTATTGCACGGATTGCAAGCCCGTCTAAGAGGCGAAGGGTGCTTCGATTTAGCGAGTGACTAGACTAGAGTAGCCACTTTAGCAAATAAGTCAATGGTTCATAAACTTTCTTTCTATCTACATCATTGGATACTCTACTACCGTTCGGGAAACTTCATATTCGCTCTCGATTCCTTTTTCTTCCTTATCTACCTGTCCTTCCTATTGTAGAGTGACGAATGGTCATGCTTATTAGAATTTATTAATATTTATTAGCTACTTGTGTAAATTTGTTGTTTGTTAGATTTCAGGTTGTTCGATAAATAGGATAGGATTATAGTGGCCATAAGCAGTAGATACTTATTGGTAGAAATTTTAGCAATTAGTTGGATGATTATAAAGTTTTAGTGACATGAGATTTGAGGGAGTAGTGTGACTAAATGTGGGTAGAAGTCCTTGGAGTTTTCGTAGTTACAAAATGGCTAGGAGGAGGATATAAACTGTTTTGAGAAATTAAAAATTCGAGG
>JANAVB010030103.1:297500-396903 GCA_029216955.1 Iris pallida | reverse complement strand
TTTTTTTTCGGTTAGTGGTATCTGGTTATATAACCAGAACCTGAGAGCTCTTCTTCTTCATTGCTTCTAAAATCTCTTCCACAGCAACAACAGTCGTGCGTAGCTCTCCAAACCCTAGTTCTTCACCACTTCGTTTCTTCCAATCTACGTGGTGAAATCCCTCCAAATTTTGGATTCGTGTACGGAGATCGTTGTCCTCTATAGCATACTTGAATCTCGGAAGGTATAACTCTGTATTTCTCTTCCTTTCAATTTCGTGCATATTTACTTATTTGCACAATGCCTAAGAGATTCAACCCCTTCAAGAGGAAGAAGATGACCAATCCTAGTGAGGAAGGATCATCTTCAAATCCACTCACGGATTCCCTCTTTTGCCAGTTCAATCGGGCGATGGCACGTTCGATGGGTTTTATTTTCAAACCCTAGATCAAGCCCTTCTGTAGTATGAAGACTTTTCTATGAGATCCATATGCACAGGCGCTCCTATCAAATGGACTGTGTTTCCAGATCACCACCCTTATTTTGAGGCATTAGGGTTACAACACGTTGCTAAACATTGTTTCCCGGTAGCTACTAATGCCATTAGACTTTTCTATTGCAATATCGTACTAAACACGTTGACGTAAGTACTCTTGTTGGCGGACTAGATATCGAGTTCAATGATGTCCTCTTAGCGGAAATTCTTGGTATTTCTAACGAAGGTGCACCGCTTGATGATATCACTGAATTTGATTTCCTCGACGGTACGACACTTGCTAGTTTCAAAGCTGAACTCTGTGCCCCTGATCGAGTTCGCTCTGGAAAGTTCAAGGCCAATAACTTGAACTTGTTTAGTTATGAATTGCATCGTATCATCTACTCCACTCTCCCTTGAAGTCTACTTCAAAGGATGATGTCACATCACTTGATCTGTCTGCTATGTATCATATTCTTAAGGGGATTCCTTTTTCTGCCCCTAAGACTATTATCCAGATGATGGGACATTGTCGTGCAAGAGATAGAAATCTCTCTTATGCGATGATTCTCCCACGCATCTTCCAGCTTTTGATATTGATCTGTCAACTTGTACTCAAGACCCTGAGCCCAAGTTTCTTAAGCTATCTCGTCGTAGTATGACTGCTGGCTGCTCCTCCTACTGCTCTACCTTCTCCACCTACAGCAATATGCCATGACCTTTGATGGCATACACCAGCATCTTTCTGATTTGCACGTCTCGATGACGGATATGGCCCGCGAACGTGAGTTCGCGATGTCACTCGTTATCAGGCGATAGCAAATTCTCTAGCTGATCTCCGATTTGCTCAGACTGGACATTCTGCCGGTTCTATTCCTAGTGATCTAGCCTTTTCTGGTTACCGCTGTGAGGATGAGGCTGTTCATGCCTACTTTCAGCCCGGTAACGCTTATGATTGGTATGCACTTCTGGTGCTACTCCACATCCTTCTGAAGCTGGTACTTCTGGAGCTGGTCCTTCTGGACATGCCGGTCATGCTGCTGATGATGATGATGAGGATGATGAGGAGATATGATGATGATATATTAGCTGATTTTGAGACTTAGTTATTGTCTACTTTACACTTGGAAATGCTCCGACATTCCAAGTTTCTTTCTTTTTAGCTTTTATTATCAGTTTCTTTTGAGGACTTGTACTGGATATTTCTTGATGTCTCTTGAACATCATTTTATTTTTATGGGATGCATAGTTTATCTTTTCAGTTATAGTTTATTTATTCTTTATAGCATCTTTATCTGCTCTATATTATAAACTGCCTGTGAAATACTTCTCTGTTATGTCTTGTATATTCTCTGCTGATGAGATATTATTTTCTTGTGTTTCTTCACTGTTGTAGCTTATGCATTAATTACGGGGGAGCCTATTTCTTCGTAATTATTTTGCTAAGTGACAACGGAGGAGAAAAAGGAGAAAAAGGATCTAACATTTTGTTTTGAGAATAATACAGGGATTGAACAATTTTGAACAATTTTTTGTGGTATCTTATCTCAAAAGATGTTATCATTCATAGTTTGTCAATTATCAAAATAGGGGAGATTGTTGGCCCATTGGTCATATGGTCAAACTGATTTTAATAATTGATCAAACTCTGTCTCGATATATGGAGCTAGTCAGGATATCTCAGACTCTTGGACATGATCAAGAACGGCTATCTTCAGTTCAAGACCGAAGTGTTGTTTGCCTGTTCGATCTGTATTTCTTTGAGCAATGTAATCTTTTTTTATTGAGTCTAGAAATATATTGTATACCGAGTCGTACTGGCAAATAGGCTATTCCAAAATGATTTCAAAAATTTTTAAAATGTCCTTAGTTTTGAAAAACATTTGTATTTACAAAAGCTCCAAAAAGGTTTTTAAAATTTCCCAAAATCTATTTTGAAAAACCCTAACCAAACCCTGACAGAACTCGGCCAGAGTTCGGCCAGAGTTCGGTTAGTGGCCGTTTTGATTTTTGAATTCCTTGGAACTTGGTCCTCCTGCAGTTGCGGATTTGTTCGAGATTTGCTCATCGAGTTCTGCCCGAATTCTGCCAGAATTCTATCTTTGGAACTCCTATAAATAGAGAAGGATTTCGATCATTTTAAACTCACTCATTCACTTTCAATCTTCTCTCTATTTAAAGCCTACTGTCTTCCAAAGAGTTTTTCTCGAGCTTTAATTTTCAGATCCCAAGCCAGTTACAATCCTCTAGTCGGTTTGCCAGTGCGGTGTGGTCTAGAAGTTTCTGAGTGATTGTAATCAGAAGGCTTGATAGAAGAATACCTCTTCAAAATTGAAGTTAGATGAGTTCTTCGTATCAAAGCTCGCGTTGTAGAAGTTGCAAGGACTTCTTAAGAAAACTTGCGGTTTTGTAAATAGTAGATTCAACTGGTAGCAAGAGTTCTACCGACTGGACTAGTCCTTAACAGAGGGAAACCAGTATACATCGTTGTCTTTGCGTTTGCTTTCTTATCTCTGCCTTTACATTATTTAGTTGTGATTATTTTGTGATCTTGTTGCTAACAATTTTTAATTAGTATTATTCGCTGCCAACTCTATTCACCGTCCCTCTAGAGTATTGCGCTTTACGATTTCGTTCCTACATCTCGAAATACTGCCCAAGAAATAGGTGCTACTAATCCAACGGCCTGCGACGCCCACCAGCTGCGGGCAAGATCCAATAACTGCAGGCGCACTACCGCCACCTTCTCGTTCTCTGGGGTCCTGGCCGCTTCTAGAATCACCTCTGTATCCTGAAGCCAAGCATCTACAGCAATAGCATCTTCAGTGTCAGCAAAGAATAGAGGGTTCAAGCGCTTGAAGCTGTGGCCGCGCGGTTACCCTGATGACCTCCTCTGGTCAGCATCTGCCACTGCCTGGTACAAGCATCCTGGACGATCCTGAGAAGCTAACAAGGTCCTGATGAGACCCACCAAAGAGCCATCATTAGGTTCTGCAGGCTGGACGGGCTGAACTGGTGGCTCTGGATCCAGTAGGCATGACTCTGGAGGCTACTCCTGAATGCTGGGCTTGATCTCCAGGTTGCTGCCGGTCCACGGGAGGTGCTCCGCCTTGCCGATCGGTAGGACCAGGAACAATGTCGCTGAAGAAGACGACATAGGGAACAATAAGGAAGGACCAGGACAGATCAAAGATACAAGCATGTGATCAGGTCAAGATTTCAGGGATTTAGAAGATACGAGTAGAGATCAAGGGCGAGTACTGATTGAGACATCTATTCGGTAAACCCTTATATATCTTGATTCACAAGACCTGTATGGGCCACTACTTAAACCATGTAACGCCCCAGAACCAGAATACTGGAGAACGGGGGCGTACAAGCCAGCTATGTATATTGAAGTACAACCCACCTCGCTATACGGTCACGGTTGTCTAGATACATGAGGGTTTAACTACAAGCCATCAGTCTCATATGGTCATGAACATGCCTATTGTCTCAATCTCAAGCAAGCAATAACAGTTTACAAGATGTCAGAGCACCAAATATATAATAGCAAGGCTCCATACATTACATACTTGGATGATCATGAAGCTAGTCGTACAAAATGTTAAGACTAGCAAGAGTTTCAGTCATACATGATCAACCCTAGGATTTGTCAATCATGTTACAACCCGTAGGCAGACAGTAAATAGAGGTACAATACGAGCTAACACATGCTTGCCGGCTAAATGCCTCAAAAGAATAATTTTACAATAAAGTGGGAGAACAAAGTAAACCCACTCGTTGCCAGGGTTACGCCTGGTGGTCACCATCTAGCTGGAAGGTAGGTATATCCTCTGGAGCTGCTCCGATATCTGGCCATGCAAAACCAGCTGGGTCAGGCCCCAGAAAGAGCAAGTGCCACAAAGGAGGCTTCACTTAGGAACTATGTAAAACCCCTAAATTTCTACTATATTTTTTATCGATTTTGGTACTGATTTAAATTTTTTGTATTGTACGTCGCATAGTATGGTACGTTGTGCGCAAATGACGTATTTCGTAATTGCTCATCGAGTACGAATATGGACGAGCGTACATATTTTTAGAAAAATATTAATTTTTAATTTTTATAAGTTCAAAATAATTTATATAATAAATACTTTGCTATCATACAAGAATTGCTAAGTTTGTTCTTTTTATTTTAAAGAGCCTTCAACTATAATAATAATAATATTTTATTGTATACTAGAAAAATATATTAGATAATATTATTTGTGCATACATATATCATAATTATTTATTACCTTATTTTAAATAAATAGTGTAATTTTCGAATTTATTATTATTAGTATTTTTGGAAAACATATTTTGAAATATTTGTGACAATTTAAATTTTGATTTGATTCCATGAATACATTTAAATAGTAAACTAATATCTATATTTTAAATAGATTTGATTTTAAACTAAAGTATTTAAATTTAAATTAGATTTAAATTGGATTTTGATTTGAATTTGGATTTATTAAATTAATTTAAATTAAATTACGGGTTCAAACTAATCCTAACCTTATCTATTTGGGAATTCCCACATCCTATAAATAGGCAGGTACTCATCCAAATTTTTATTCTCACAAATATTTCTACCACAAACGTGCGTGCATCGTGTCTGTGTCCATCCAAATTCTTATTCCATATAATTTACATATACATCAAATCCTCTTTCCCGTGTCGACAATCCCGACACGACAAATTCCTAACCCTAGCCGTAGTCGAGCCGCCTCCCCGGCCTTGGCAGCCTCCACCAAGTCCTCCAACTTTGACCGACTCCCCGAACCCGACTCAATCCGTGTCCACCCCAGCCACACGTCACCGACCCCTTCACAAAACACCAACACAGAACTACCACCACCACACGCCCTCCGCCGAAACCCCGCGAACCATCCACCATGACCCAACTCCCATCATCTCCACAGCAGCCATTCCCCAGCCACCTCCGTGTCCGCCACCAAAACCACCACCGCCATCTCCTCCAAATAGCCAACAACACGGCCTCTTCCCGACTTTTCCGTAGACACCGACATCGCCACAACCGTCCCAGCATCTCCCACCACGACCAGACGACCTCCGCCACAAACCACCACCGCCATACTACTCCTCCCGACACCACCCGTTGCACCGCCGCCAAAATTTCCCAAAAAATAAAATAAAAACAAACACCACCATCACCGCCCCTTACCTGACGCCGTCGGCCGGAGATCCAGCGACCGCCCAAGCCGTCCTTCCGCCTTGCCGACCTCAGCCCCACAGCGCCCTTTCTCCGCCTGGAAAACCTCCGCCGTCGTCCGACTTTCCCGATCTCCCCCGACCGACTATGCCCTCCGATTTCCTTTCCTCCGTGCCCTAGTCGCCACTCCGTTCGCCGTCGTCTGCCCCTCTCTGCTGCCTCGCCTCTGCGAGCTGGCGCCGAGCTCCGCCGCGCTCACCGCTCGCTGAAACCTCTCCCGACTTTCCTCCGCCCGCCGCCTGCGTTACCTCCGCCGCGTGCGCCGCTGTCAGCCTCGATCCGTCTCCGCCGCGCGTCCAGTCCCTCTCCCCCGTTCGCAGTGCCACCGCCATCCGCGCCACTCGCCGCCTCTCTCCCCCTCTCAGCCCGCCGGACCCCCTCTCTTTTCCCTAATTTCCTTTCTCTCTCTCCTCCTTTCTTTTCTTAAAGTGAGGAATAGTGACTGCTGCGTTATACAATTCTCATGGTTTTGAGTTGGTAAATATTTTTTATTATTTATTTTTTTCTTTTATATTATTATTATTATTATTATTATTATTATTATTATTATTATTATTATTATTATTATTATTATTGTTAGTACTGATTGTTTGATTTGAATAAATTTTGTTACTTTATCATTATTTTGTTCTCAGTGAGTGTATAATGAGATTTATTATTAACACTTCTATATTATATTACTTTGACACATGTTTTATTAAGTTTGGTTCTTTGTTCCTTGTTCTATTATTATTTTAATTATTAATTGTTGTTTTCTAAATTGGATCATTTATTTTTATTTTTATTTTACCAAGATCTTGTTATACAATATGAATGGAGATTTTATTAAAATATTACTATATTTTTATTGATGTTATAGTAATAGTACAAATTATTATTTTAATGGTTTTATTAACCAAAATAGATAATTTTGTAAGATATATCTTTCTAACCAAATATTATGGGGTTGGCAATTCTACAAGGTTATAGTTTTACAAAATACGGATTTTAGCCTTAGATAATATTCTAGAACTATTTTGTTTCATTAAATTTATTATTATTATTATTTTATAGGTTCCATACTAAAATACTATTTTGACGAAACTTGGAGTTTTTGCTGGATTTTCAAGTATTCAATTAAATTCTATTTTAATATAAAACCCTAATTTTTGAAGTATTATAAATAGTTTTCTATATCTTATTATTTATCTATTTTCTTTGATCATCCTCTTTTCCATAACAAATCTCATTTTCATATTCCCTCGCCAATATGTCCTTCCTCCTATCGACCCTAACCAATTTGACCGACCTGGACCCGATGGAACTGTCCGTACCACCATCAGAGGTCACCTTGTATAGTTGTTACACCAAAGTCGCAGTTCGTGCACATTGATTATTGCAGCACCACCAGGCGTACTACCAGGCAAGACATCTTACCATTTGTGTTTACTTATTTTAGCTATATTTCATGCATTATTTATTTTCTTTATGCAAAATAAACTGTGATACATGGCATAAACTGTTAGAACTTACTGTTCGTTTATATTTCCTGCTATGTATTTTTTCTTACACATTAAACCTAGATTTAAGGGACCACCTTGTGTGTTGCATTCATTGGCCTTGACACGTGGTAACACGAAGTTGTGTGTCGTATGTAGAACACGAAAGTACGTGATTGGCTGGGCACCAGTACAATGTGTGATAGGAATAACCGCTAATAGAGGTTGCATGCTTAGTTTGACTTAGCGGTTATAGAGATTACTGTTGTGGATACAACAGAGTAGGCATTGGGCGGGGAGGACAATTCCTTAGCGTATGGGCTTCGATGCACTTTCCCTTTTGCAACCCGTGAGCTCCGCCGGAGACGCGGGTCAGCTTACCCAAGATTACTGACGGCCACTGGCGATTCTGTGGAACGTCATGCTCTTATTGATTGGGCCTCTAGTGCCCCAAGGGGGACTATGCCGATCCTATTTAGCCAGGGCCCATGCGTAGGAAGGATTGTTCTTAACTACATTTCACTTAGAACGGTTAGGCACCTTTATCCGTTAGGTACGAGTACTTTTGGTTTAGGTACTTGTATCTGACCGTGGCTTAGAACAATAACTTGTCACGGATTAGTTTGTCACATCTTGTCTTGTTTGGTTGTAGGTGTGACTTACTACTTCGATGAGAAGGTATTGAACCTTGTTGGGGTCCGGATACCATATTGGATTCATAGCATGGAAAGATACGTCACCGTGAATTAGTTTACCATCTCCTGTCCTTGTTTGGTTGGGGGGATGGTACGCTCGTTCAGTAGGTGCGTATTGGACCATGTTATAAATCGATTGACTTATTTATTTGAGCAATATTTATTCATTTATATGGCATGATGTTATGTGTCTTGTTACGTCCCTCTGAGGACTTGGTTATCTCCCCAGGTGTGTGCTATTGTCTTTCGCAGGTGCTCTATCCGTGGCCATGATCGTTACTACTTCTTCGAGGATGATTCCACTTAGATCGTCTTCGCTTCGCTCGCCAAATCATTTATTCTATCATGTATTTTCCTTTACTTGTTGGTAGTGGATTTGTCTCCGCCCAACATATTGTATCAAGACAAATTCATAGTTGATTATATGATATCTTTTATTCATTTATTTTGTGTGGATGAGATTAGTTTTGGTTCTACTGCATTTTACTGCTTATGTACCCATACGAGGCCTATGTACTTCGTATGAATACACTGGCATGTCTACGTTCCTAGTCCTACGTATTTTGGGCTGGGTGTTACATGTTTTTGTGGTGGCCCATGCAGGTCAAGATAAATTGTTTGGTTACTTTACCGTACCAAGCAAGCCTGCGAATAGGATTAGAAGTCTAGGATCTCATCCACATACTTGACCTCTTTCCTAGATTTTATCTACCGTTTGGCTCATCGATTGCATCTTGCTTGATTCCTTCTATCATTATTCTTATCTTCCCTTCATGCTTACTCGAGATTGACCCTACTAGTTAGATGTCCCAAACACCATTAGTTTTATTCTTTAAGTTGGGTAGAATACCTTATGAATAGCAACCCCTTTGACCTAGTGACCTATATTAGCAAGTTTACTTAGATTCTAGAATCTAGAGGACCCTAACCCATCTAGTCAACCAAGGACTTAGACAAGAAGACTATAGGACGACTATAAAGACCATCATAGGACATTACTTAGAATCTTTAGAAGTTCAACTATACTCCCTCTCAATTTTAAACTCTCGTGTCTATAATTTAACTCTCTTGACAAATGATGCTAATGTAGCCTAGTTTTTGCAAGCTTATCCTTTCATCAAGCTTGTTCAAGACATATGTTATTGGAAGAGCTCCCACTAACATGTTGTCTAATCAGAACCGGTGCATAATGGTCTGATCAACCAGTGCACTTTGGTTCGCTTTTGCCTATTATTCACGTGGATGGGACATAGTTAAACTTGTCCTCTAGAGTCCCATCGCGACTGCCTTGGCAACTCCTTTTGAATTTTTTTTCTCGGTCGTCCTTGAATCACGTATTCGTATTCGATAACGCCTCCTTCGAACTCTATATTGCTTCGCCCTCACCTATTTTAGGAGGACGAAAGCGTCATACTAGAACTTCCTCTAGCCTTCCTATCGGCTATGACCATTCTCACTCGATGTTGCTGTATCTTCATCCCAAACTACTCGGCCCTATCAAGACCCTCTAATCGCTTAATTTAAGTGAATCTATTTCGTTCACTTAATCGTGACCCTCATTCATTACCCGTGACCATACCGTATTATTTTCTATGATCTAGATCGTGAATTCCTACGGCTTGATTTGTTATAGATTTTCCATGGATACCCCCTTGTGTCCTCTCACCCCCTACCAATTCTTAATTTCGAGGACAAATTCTTTTAAGTTGGGTAGGATGTAAAACCCCTAAATTTCTACTATATTTTTTTTATCGATTTTGGTACTGATTTAAATTTTTTGTATTGTACGTCGCATAGTCGTATGGTACGTTGTGCGCAAACGACGTATTTCGTAATTGCTCGTCGAGTACGAATATGGACGAGCGTACATATTTTTAGAAAAATATTTTAATTTTAATTTTTTAAGTTCAAAATAATTTATATAATAAATACTTTGCTATCATACAAGAATTGCTAAGTTTGTTCTTTTCATTTTAAAAGAGCCTTCAACTACTAATAATAAATAATATTTTATTGTATACTAGAAAAATATAGGTAAATATTATTTGTGCATACATATCATAATTATTTATTACCTTATTTTAAATAAATAGTGTAATTTTGAATTTATTATTATTAGTATTTTTGGAAAACATATTTTCGAAATATTTGTGACAATTTAAATTTTGATTTGATTCCATGGATACATTTAAATAGTAAACTAATATCTATATTTTAAATTGATTTGATTTTAAACTAAAGTATTTAAATTTAAATTAGATTTAAATTGGATTTTGATTTGAATTTGGATTTATTGAATTAATTTAAATTAAACTACGGGTTTAAACTAATCATAACCTTTATCTATTTGGGAATTCCCACATCCTATAAATAGGCAGTTACTCATCCAATTTCTATTCTCCACAAATATTTCTGCCACAAACGCACGTGCATCGTGTCTATGTCCATCCAAATTCTTATTCCATATTTACATATACATCAAATCCTCTCCCGTGTCGACAATCCCGACACGACAAATTCCTAACCCTAGCCGTAGTCGAGCCGCCTCCCCGGCCTTGGCAGCCTCCACCAAGTCCTCCAACTTTGATCGACTCCCCGACCTCGACTCAATCCATGTCCACCCCAGCCACACGTCATCGACCCCTTCACAAAACACCAACACAGAACTACCACCACCACACACGCCCTCCGCCGAAACCCCGGCGAACACCATCCACCACGACCCAACTCCCATCATCTCCACGGCAGCCATTCCCCAGCCACTCCCCGTGTCCGGCCACCAAAACCCACCGCCGCCATCTCCTCCAAACAGCCAACAACACGGCCTCTCCCGACTTTTCCGCAGACACACCAACATCGCCACAACGTCCCAGCATCTCCCCACCACGACCAGACGACCTCCGCCACAAACCACCACCGCCATACTACTCCTCCCGACACCACCCGTCGTACCGCCGCCAAAATTTCCCAAAAAATAAAATAAAAACAACACCACCATCACCGCCCCTTACCTGACGACGCCGCCGGCCGGAGATCGGCGATCGCCCAAGCCGTCCTTCTGCCTTGCCGACCTCAGCCTCCCACAGCGCCCTTTCTCCGCCTGGAAAACCTCCGCCGCCGTCCGACTTTCCGATCTCCCCCGACCGACTGTGCCCCTCCGATTTCCTTTCCTCCGCGCCCTAGTCGCCACTTCGTTCGCCGCCGTCCGCCCCTCTCTGCTACTCGCCTCCGTGAGCTGGCCGCCCGAGCTCCGCCGCACTCACCGCTCGCTGAAACCCCTCCCCGACTTCCTCCGCCCGCCGCCTGCGTCACCTCCGCCGCGTGCGCCGCTGTCAGCCTCGATCCGTCTCCGCCGCGCGTCCAGCCCCTCTCCCCCGTTCGCACAGCGCCACCGCCATCCGTGCCACTCGCCGCCTCTTTCCCCTCTCAGCCCGCCGGACCCCCTCTCTTTTCCCAATCTCATTTTCTCTCTCTCCCTCCTTTTCTTTTCTTAAAGTGAGGAACAGTGACTGCTGCGTTATACAATTCTCATGGTTTTGAGTTAGTAAATTTTTTTTTATTATTTTTTTTTTTTTATTATTTATTATTATATTATTATTATTATTATTATTATTATATTATTATTTTTTATTATTATATTATTGTTAGTACTAATTGTTTGATTTGAATAAATTTTGTTACTTTATCATTATTTTGTTCTCAGTGAGTGTATAATGAGATTTATTATTAACACTTCTATTATATTACTTTGACACATGTTTTATTAAGTTTGGTTATTTGTTCCTTGTCTATTATTATTTTAATTATTAATTGTTGTTTTCTAAATTGGATCATTTATTTTTATTTTTATTTTACCAAGATCTTGTTATACAATATGAATAGAGATTTTATTAAAATTACTATTATATTTTTATTGATGTTATAGTAATAGTACAAATTATTATTTTAATGGTTTTATTAACCAAAATAGATAATTTTGTAAGATATATCTTTCTAACCAAATATTATGGGGTTGACAATTCTACAAGGTTATAGTTTTACAAAATACAGATTTTAGCCTTAGATAATATTCTAGAACTATTTTGTTTCATTAAATTTATTATTATTTTATAGGTTCCATACTAAAATACTATTTTGACGAAACTTGGAGTTTTTGCTGGATTTTAAAAGTATTCAATTAAATTCTATTTTAATATAAAACCCTAATTTTTGAAGTATTATAAATAGTTTTCTATATCTTATTATTTATCTATTTTCTTTGATCACTCTTTTCCATAACAAATCCCATTTTCATATTCCCTCGCCAATATGTCCTTCCTCCTATCGACCCTAACCAATTTGACCGACCTGGACCCGATGGAACTGTCCGTACCACCATCAGAGGTCACCTTGTATAGTTGTTACACCAAAGTCGCAGTTCGTGCTACATTGATTATTGCAGCACCACCAGACGTACTTCCAGGCAAGACACCTTGCCATTTGCTGTTTACTTATTTTAGCTCATATTTCATGTATTATTTATTTTCTTTATGCAAAATAAACTGTGATACATGGCATAAACTGTTAGAACTTAATGTTCGTTTATATTTCTGCTATGTATTATTTTTCTTACACATTAAACCTAGATTTAAGGGACCACCTTGTGTGTTGCATTCATTGGCCTTGACACGTGGTAACACGAAGTTGTGTGTCGCATGTAGAACACGGAAGTGCATGATTGGCTGGCTACCAGTACGTACAAGCCGTGCGATAGGAATAACCGCTAATAGAGGTTGCATGCTTAGTTTGACTTAGCGGTTATAGAGGTTACTGTTGTGGATTCAACAGAGTAGGCATTGGGCGGGGAGGACAATTCCTTAGCGTATGGGCTTCGATGCACTTTCCTTTTGTAACCCGTGAGCTCCGCCGGAGACGCGGGTCAGCTTACCCAAGATTACTGACGGCCACTGGCGATTCTGCGGAACGTCATGCTCTTATTGATTGGGCCTCTAGTGCCCCAAGGGGGGACTATGCCGACCCTATTTAGCCAGGGCCCATGCGTAGGAAGGATTGTTCTTAACTACATTTCACTTAGAACGGTTAGGCACCTTTATCCGTTAGGTACGAGTACTTTTGGTTTGGGTACTTATATCTGACCGTAGCTTAAAAAATAACTTATCGCGGATTAGTTTGTCACATCTTGTCCTTGTTTGGTTGTAGGTGTGACTTACTACTTCGATGAGAAGGTATTGAACCTTGTTGGGGTCCGGATACCATATTGGATTCATAGCATGGAAAGATACGTCACCGTGAATTAGTTTACCATCTCCTGTCCTTGTTTGGTTGGGAGGATGGTACGCTCGTTCAGTAGGTGCGTATTGGACCATTTTATAATTCGATTGACTTATTTATTTGAGCAATATTTATTCAGTTTATATGGCATGATATTATGTGTCTTGTTACGTCCCTCTGAGGACCTGGTTATCTCCCCAGGTGTGTGCTATTGTCTTTCGCAAGTACTCTATCCGTGGCCATGATCGTCACTACTTCTTCGAGGATGATTCCACTTAGATCGTCTTCGCTTCGCTCGCCAAAATCATTTATTCTATCATGTATTTTCCTTTACTTGTTGGTAGTGGATTTGTCTCCGCCCAACATATTGTATCAAGACAAATTCATAGTTGATTATATGATATCTTTTATTATTTATTTTGTGTGGATGAGATTAGTTATGGTTCTACTGCATTTTACAGCTTATGTACCCATACGAGGCCTATGTACTTCGTATGAATACAGCTGGCATGTCTACGTTCCTAGTCCTACGTATTTTGGGACTGGGGTGTTATAAACTAAAACCAGCACATCACAAATGAATATTAAGATAATTATAAGGATACTGATAATAACAGGGGCAACAATAATGAATTGAGTACGAGGAAAACCATTCAAGTAGCCAGGTCGCAACCCTTAAACCAAACAAGGACCGGGGTTACAACCCTTCACCTGAATAGAAACCCGTCTCAAATACTGATGGTAAAGTAAAACATGATGAGCTCGACATAGGGTAAATTAAGACAATAAACGAAAAGAGGATAAAGAACTGCTCCGGGAGCCAGGTTACAACCCTTAAACCAAACAAGGACCGGGGTTGTAATCCTTCGCCTGAACAGAACCTTGCCCCTGATCTTTATTGTTAAGGCAAGCATAGGTAATCATGTCATGTCACAATCTTGTAAAACATGACGAGCAGGACACGGGGTGTCAAAGGACAATAAACGAGAGAGGACACAGAACTGCTCCGGGAGCTAGGTTACAACCCTTAAACCAAACAAAGACCAGGGTTGTAACCCTTCACCTGAACAGAACTGGTCCCCTGATCATTATTGTTAAGGTAAGCATACATAAGCAGGACGATATATGATAAGATAACCATGGAACTATTCAGATAGCCAAGTTACAACCCTTAAACCAAATAAGGACCGGGGTTATAACTCTTCATCTGAACAGAACTTGGTTTCTCATCATTTATCGTTAAGTAACGCACAAGGAATCAGGTCATGTTACAATCTTGTACAGGATCAGGAAAACTAGACTGGGCTAGACTCCATCCAATCAATCACGGCCAAGCAATGAGTACGGCTTGATACTTTAACTAACTAGGGTTATCACAGGCCTAGTTACTAGCAAGATGTAATGAGATTATTCCAATAGCCACAAGCCCTGCAGACCATCCAGGTTATCCAGGTCGAATATCCATCCCTTGACAGTGTGCTGGAAATGTGCCCTACTCATCGGCAGGCTACAAGTCCACTCGAGCGTCCAGATAACGGGATTACCTGTAGCAGAGAAATCTTTTTATGACTACTGATTTATTCTAGTTGTTAGCCTTAGTCAATTTTCAGTAGGTACCCCTACCGTGGTATTCAAGGGTCCCCGTCCCAGACATGATGCAAGACAATACTGATTTATTTGTACAAACACAATCGTCCACGGTGTCCAAACCATTTATTATAGTCATGTCATGCAAGCGGACACAACAGTCTTTCAATAGTTCCTATCATGCTTGCTTGTCATATCCTTTCATGTCATGCCATGTCATATTTACTCCACGCCATGCCATATATCATTATTGGTCCGATCACATCACTCAATCCGTGCTTGTCAAGTCATGAAAAGTGCAAGGCTATAGAAAGACAATCGGATGCACAAGGGCTCAAAGCTCTACGCGAGTGAGCCTCTACACTAGACCAAGGGCCTCAAGCGTAGAGTGGCTCTATGCTAGCGCGAGCAAGGGTGCACGTGGGTGGTGTTTTACGCTAGCCGGGCTTTACGCAAGCGAAATTATATGCGCATAAGATTTTACGCGCGTAGAATTCTACGCACGCAAACTCTCGAGCGAAACTCTACGCGAGTGAGCCTCTATGCTAGTGAACTCTACGCGAGGAAACACTCGGGCAAATTTTACGCTCGCGAGAGTCTGCTCGAGCCAGGGGTTTTACGAGCACGATTTTACGCGAACGGGAAGGCCCCGAGCATAAAATCGAATAAAAACTCAGCGTAGAACGGAATACGCTGGCACGCAAATGCGTGTGCGTAAAAGGCTGAAATAACACGCTGATACATAAAACGTGGGCGTAAAGGCTAATCACTACGCTAACACGTTAGAACGTGTGCGTAAAACTCCGTCTTTCTCCATGGCCAATACAATCAGGCGTAAAAGCTCGGGAACTCGAGGAACTCCATCCCGGCCAAGACTTGGTTAAATTCGGCCATCCCAAAACCAAACTTGCGTAAAATCAGATTGCCTACTACAAGGAACTCTTAGTTTTCGAAAACAAACCATTTTAATAGATCAAAACCAAGAAGATCAAAATGCAAGGAACTTAGATCTACATGGAATGAGCCATAGAATTTGAAAATACTAAGTACTAAAGTGGCTTAGAATCTTGTAGAGAAGAAAATGGAACAATAAAATTGATTCCTTCATGAAGCAAGTTGCACTTGCCTAAACCTCCTGTTAGGTGGAAGAGAGTAATGGTGAGGAAAAAGAAGAGTAAATGAAAAGAAGTAATGAGGAGAGAGAGAAAGAGTGGGCGGCTATAAAGGAGAAGAGGGGGGGGTAGGTGGGTGTTTACACTCCAACCCAAACTGAACCAAATCAAGCCGAACCCAACCGAACCCAGAGCATGACAGAACCTTGAAAATGCTGACTAACTCATGTCAATGCAGAACTCAAGGCTAGCCAATCAGGACAAGTCTAAATAGAGGTCTGAAATCACGTACACGTATACCAAAATACGTAATATAAACTATGGTCATTACAACTCTATCCACCTTAAAAGAATTGGTCCTCGAATTTAATTAAGAGGCTAGAGCGGCAAGGACAAGCTATACTAATCACAGGCAAGCTATAACAAGGCAATTAATCAAGCAACTATTCAAGCTAGGAACTGAGAGCATAAGGCATAAGAAAGACATTATACCTTACGAGTCAAACAGGTCGGGATATCGCGATCGGATATCATCCTCACACTCCCACGTTGACTCATTCAAAGAGTGATGACCCCAAGCAACACGGACTAAACTAATAGTCTTGTTCTTGAGTATCTTCTCTCTCCGATCCAACATAGACACGGGCCTCTCCTCATACGAAAGGTTGGTACCAACAACCTATTCCGAATAATCCAGGATATGGCTCGGGTCTGGGATATACCGTCGTAGTTGGGATACATGGAACACGTCATGTACCTCACATAACGACGGCGGAAGAGCAAGACGATAGGATACATCACCTACTCGCTCCATAATATCAAACGGCCCTATATACCTAGGACTAAGCTTTTCCCATACGTCGAAACGAATGACGCCATGGTTAGGCAAAATCCTCAGGAATACATGGTCGCGATAGAAAACTCCAGAGGCAATGAGAATCGGCCCAATGACGCTGGCGATCTTAGGCAACTCGAAGATGATCTCTGACTCTTCTGACCACCTCAACAGTCTGAGCAATCATTTGGACCGAGCATCTGCCTCTCTCCAACATATCCCATGCTAGCGGGGATCTGTACTTCCTACCATACAGTGCCTCGAATGTGCCATCTGGATACTGGCCTGGAAACTGTTTGTACGAGAACTCCACCAGGTGCAGGTGATCCTCCCATGAGCCACCGAAGTCGACATACAAGATCTCAACATATCTTCCAAGGTTCGTATGGTACGCTCTGACTGACCATCTCTGCGGATGATAAGCTGAGCTGAACTTGAGGTGAGTTCCCAAACTCTCTTGCAGACTACGCCAAAAGTGCGACATAAATCTGAAATCTCTATCCGAGGTGACACTGACTGGTACACCGTGGAATCTGAGGATCTGCCCGAGATACATCTCTGCTAGCTGAGCCGTCGACTGACCAACTCTGAACGGGAGAAAGTGAGCCACCTTCGTGAGTCTGTCTATAATGACCCAGAACATCTCTACAGGCCGGGGACCGAGGTAAGCCAGTCACGAAGTCCATGGTTATATGCTTCCACTTCCATTATAGAATTGGCAAGGGCTGAAGAAGTCCAGCTGGCCTCTGATGTTCAGCTTTAACTTGTTGGAAACCAAACATCGAGAGACAAACCGGGCTATCTCCTCTTCATGCCATTCCACCAAAAGTGCTGACGAATATCACGGTACATCTTCGTGCTACCGGGATGAACAGAATACTGAGAACTGTGAGCCTCTACCATGATCTTCTATCTGATATCTCCACTGGGTACACAAACATGCTTCCCATGTCGAAGTATCGTCTTCATGGATGCATAACTCTGGCTATCATCCTGCCTCACACTCGGCTCTAAGTCGCTGAAGCTTAGAATTTGCTGACTGTGCCATCCGGATCCTCTCGACTATACTGGACTAAACTTGTGCCTTAGTCGAGGACTCTGTGATTATCGTAGCCTTGCTCACTGGCACGACGAAGATTCTGAGTATCATGATTTTGGACAGACGCATATGATTATCTGACGGTATGTTTGAGACTTTGATTGTGGGGGTGTTTGACCTAGAAGGACTACTACCATTTTAATTTCGAGGACGAAATTTTTCTAAGGTGGGTAGACCTGTAACACCCAGTTTTTCCAAAAGAGGGTAATTTTGAAATTTTATAATTTAGTCTTTTATTAATGATATTTAAATCATGATGTAATTTTTAGTGATTTTAATCATTTCAACAATTTTAAATCATGACTTATGATTTTGGTGTTTCTCTAGTGTAGCCCTAGAGACTACTTGACCAGGAAACTAACCATGACCTTGGGAGCCTAACCATGTGAGTAGAGTTTCCATTTAGTACATTTTAGCCTAGAGGGTACTTTGGTAATTTTGGGGATTTATTTAATTTAATAGGATTTGTTAGAACTTATTGAATGTATGTGAATAATTGCTTGGTAAGTGATGTGTTTAGCCTAACCTAGAAGGACCTACCCTAATAGATTGGACTAACCTAGATTAGCCTTGGTTAAGTTGATGGTCATGTTAGCATTGACTAAGGTTGGTTAGCCATGATTTATGACTTGACTAGTCATGACTAGGATTAGTCATAGTCTTGAGTTAGTATAGCTAAAACCTAGAATCCATATGGACCATAGATCCTTAGTGGGAGATTGAGAGCCATAGATTGGCAATAAACCCTAGGATGACCATGTAGGAACGATATAGTAAAGCGTAATACTCTAGAGGGGGGTGAATAGAGTTGGCAGCGGAATAATGCTAATTAAAAAAAAGTTAGCAACACAATCACAGTATATAATCACAGTTGAAATAATATAAAAGGCAGAGTTCAGAAAGCAAACGCAAAGACAGCGATGTATACTGGTATCCCTCTGTTGAGGACTAATCCATCGGTAGAACTTTTGCTACCAGTTGAATCCACTATAGGAAAAACCGCAAGTTTTCTTACGAAGTCCTTGCAACTTCTACAACGCGAGCTTTGATACGAAGAACTCGTCCAACTTCAAATGTGAAGAGGTATTCTTCAATCAAGCCTTCTGATTACAATCTCTCAGAAACTTCTAGACCGTACCGTACTGGCAAATCGACTAGAGGATTGTAACTGGCTTGGGATCTGAAAATGAAAGCTCTAGAAAACTCTTTGGAAGGCAGAAATCTTTTTAGATAGAGAGAATGTTGAAAGTGAATGAGTGAATTGAAATGATCGAAATCATCTCTATTTATAGGAATTCCAAAGGGAGAACTCTGTCAGAATTCGGGCAGAATTCGGGCAGAACTCGATGAGCAAATCTCGGTCAAATCCGCAACTACAGGAGGACCAAGTTCCAGAGAATTCAAAAATCAAACGGCCACCAACCGAACTCTGGCCGAACTCTGGCCGAGTTCTGTCAGGGTTAGGTTAGGGTTTTAAAATAGATTTTTGGTGATTTTTGAAAACCTTTTTGAAAACCTTTTTGTAAACATTTTGATAGGTCATTTTAAAACATTTTAAACTATTTTGGGGATAGCCTATTTGCCAGTACGACTCGGTGTACACGTATTCCTAGACTCAAATAAAGTGAAAAATATATTGCATAGGAAGTACAGACTCAAGTAGGCAAACAGATCTTCAGTCTTGAACGGAGTGAATATCCAATCTTGCTTATGTCCAAGAAGCTGAGATGTCCCAACAAGCTTCGTATATCCAGACAGAGTTTTGATCAATTATTAAAATCAGGTTGACCATATGACCAATGGCCAACAATCCCCCATTTTGATAATTGACAAACTATAAATGATATAACATTAAGCTTGTTCAAGCTTGTTCAAAAAAATCAAAAAGTAGAAATTGTTCATAACCTGTATTTAACTCAAAAAAAATGTTAGATCATTTTTAATTTTCTCCCCCTTTGTCACTTAGCAAAATAATTGCACAAGAGAAGGCTCCCCCGCAGTAAATATGCAGAAGACTCCCCCGCAATCAATGCATAAGTAACAAATAGCGAAAACAAATAAAAGAAATATAGTATAAGAATTAGAGATATAGCATCACAGGCATGTAATGTTTCTACAAATTATCATCACAGGCATGTATTGCTTCAAAAACATAAAAAAAATCTCAGCATGCTATTTCACAGGCAGTTTAAAATGGAGAAGCAGTATAAAGAGATAGTGCTTAAACAAAATGCTGAAATAAACTGAGATGTCATAAATGAAACATCAAAAACATGTCCATGAAGATAAAAAGTACTGATAGCAAACTACAAAGTACTGATAAAAAGTAAATGATAAAAACTTGGAATGTCGGAGCATTTCCAAGTATACAATAGAATATCACTAATAATCAAATCAGATCTCATCATCACTATCCTCGTCATCAATTGGTTTGGAAGCAATGAAAGAGAAGAAGCTCTCGGGTTCTGTATATATACACATACACCCTCAACCGAACTCGGGCCGAATTCGGTCAGAGCTCTGGCCGAATTCGCCTAGGGTTCTTTCAGGTTGATTTTTGCTACTTCTTTTTCATTGACTCGTTGCAAATATTTAATTCAAAGATTAGTTATTTTATCTTCAAATAACATAATTAATTTTATGAATTAAATGTATTATACAGTGACTGTCTCAGATTAGCTGTAGGAGTACTGTCCCAGCTGGCGGAGGTTCACCGGGAACTCTTAATACCGCTTCGCTTCAACCGTAGTTGTGGTGACAGACAGACTCTTTATTAGCTTGTCTCTAACACAGTTTTTGCATAATGATATATAATCATAAAATAAAATCAATTTATTATTGACGTCCAAAATTCCTAATTCTCGACGTAAATAATTGAAACGATCTTCCGCTAGAGGTTTAGTGAAGATGTCAGCTAATTGATTTTCAGTATCTATGTACACAAGGTTTATATCTCCATTTTGATGATGATCTCTAAGAAAATGATGTCTAATCTCGATATTTAGTACGAGAATGACATACAGGATTCTTAGTCAAATTAATGGTGCTGTGTTATCACAGAAAATGGAATATGTGTGAAAAATAAATCAAAGTCTTCTAGGGTTTGTTTCATCCACAAAATCTGAGCGCAACAACGTCCTGCGGCGATATACTCAGCCTCTGTTGTTGATAAGGCTACAGAATTTTGCTTTTTACTAAACCAAGAGACTAGAGCCTTGCCTAAGAAATGACATGTACCGCTAGTACTTTTTCTATCAACCTTGCATCCAGCAAAATCTGCATCCGAATAACCAATAAGGTCAAAGGATTTAGTTTTGGGATACCACAAGCCGACAGAAGAAGTGCCCTTAAGGTATCGGAAGATACGCTTAACTGCGGTCAGATGTGATTCCTTTGGGTTAGCTTGAAAACGTGCACACAGGCAAACACTAAACATTATATCTGGACGACTAGCAGTTAAGTAAAGTAAACTACCAATCATACCTCGATACTTACGTGTGTCGACTGGCTTGCCTTGTTCGTCAGAATCAAGCTTTGTTGAAGTTGCCATCGGAGTGCCAATAGGTTTGACATTGTCCAGATCGAACTTCTTTAGCAAATCTTTTGTGTACTTGGCTTGATTAATGAACGTCCCATTGTCGGTTTGTTTGATTTGCAATCCGAAAAAGAACTTCAGCTCTCCCATCATGCTCATCTCAAACTCATTCTGCATACACTTAGAAAATTCTTGACAAAGAGATTCATCAGTGGATCCAAATATGATATCATCAACATAGATTTGAATTAAAAGCAGCTTGCCATTAAAAGATTTATAAAAATAGTGTAGTGTCAACCTTTCCTTTTGAAAAATCGTTGTCAAGTAGAAAAGAGCTTAGACGGTCATACCAAGCACGAGGGGCTTGTTTCAAACCATATAAGGCTTTCTTCAACTTGAAAACATGGTCAGGATTTTTGAAATCCGTGAAACCCGAGGTTGTGCTACAAAAACTTCTTCTTTTATAAAGCCATTTAGAAAAGCACTTTTTACATCATTTGAAAAAGTTTGAAATCATAAAAACATGCAATGCACATAACATTCGAATGGATTCTAATCTCGCAACTGGGGCATAAGTCTCATCGTAGTCGATACCCTCTTCTTGATTGTATCCTTGAGCTATGAGTCGAGCCTTGTTACGAGTTACTAAACCATCCTCATTTAGTTTGTTTCGGAATACCCAACGGGTGCCAATGACCGGATGATCAATAGGCTTGAGAACAAGTTCCCAAACTTGATTCCGTTCGAATTGGTTCAATTCCCTTGCATGGCATCTATCCAGAAACTATCACTACATGCTTCATCAATAGATTTAGGTTCTAGCTGTGAAATAAATGCAACACTAGAAACAATATCTCTACTGGATATCGAGTACTTACTCCTTTGGTAATGTCACCAATTACCAAATCTTGTGGATGATCAGCTGTGAATTTTAACCTCTTCGGTAGACTCTGTAGGTAGCTGGTTCCTGGATCTCCTCTAGGGGGTTCAGCTAGTGCAGAGCTTGGTTCAGGTTCAGCTGATGTTGAACTTGATGTAGGCAGATCTTCATCACTATCATCGTGAGTCATTTGGTTCATTTCATCAAAAGTGACGTTGATTGATTCTTCGATGATCATGGTACGTTTGTTGAAGACTCTGTACCCTTTGCTCTTGGCCGCATAACCTAGAAATATACCTTCATCGGCCTTTTCGTCAAACTTTCCCAAGTTGTCTTTAGTATTAAGAATAAAGCACTTACAGCCAAAAATCTTAAAGTATGAAACTGAAGGAATTCTATCAAACCATAACTCAAATGGAGTCTTCTTCGATTTGGGACGAATTAGAACTCTATTGAGCACAAAGCAAGCTGTATTGACAGCTTCAGCCCAGAAGTTTTGGGTAGGCTAAATTGATTTAACATCACTCTGGCCATTTCGGTTAGAGTTCTGTTCTTACGTTCCACAACTCCATTTTGTTGTAGAGTTCTAGGGCAGGAGAACTCATGTATGAAACCGTGTGTGTCACAAAATTGCTCGAAATCAGCATTCTCGAATTCGCCTCCATGATCACTTCTAATTCGAGTGATCATGTAACCTTTTTTATTTTGTACTTTCTTGTAAAAGGCGACAAATTCGGATAATGCGTCATTCTTGCGTGTCAAGAAATATACCCACGTGTATCTAGAAAAATCATCTATAATAACAAATGCATATAATTTACCTCCGAGGCTAGCAACTCTGCTAGGACCGAATAAATCCATGTGTAGCAATTGTAGAGGTCTAGTAGTACATACTGCGTTTACAGACTTGAATGTGGATCTGGTAGCCTTGTTCTTTTCACATTGGCTGCATACTGAATCCTTCTTGAATGTTATGTCTGGTAAACCACGTACTAACTTCTTTGTGGATAATCTTGAAATTGTATCCATGTTTGCATGACCGAGTCTCATGTGCCATAGATGACTCTCATCACTTTTGGCCATTAAGCATCTACCTGAAATGTTAGCTTCTTCCAGCAGATAGAAAACATATATATTGTCTTCCCTGATTCCTTCAAACATAGTACTACCAGTTGAGCTATCAACTATAGTACATTTGTCTTTGCCAAAGTTGATACCATAACCATGATCAGCTAGATGACTTATGCTGAGCAGATTATGTTTTAACTCGATAACCAGACAGACATCTTTAATCACGGGATAGGGAGACTTACCAACATCACCGATACCAATAATATACCCTTTCAAATTATTACCGAAGGAAACATAACCTTCCTTCTTCTTCTTCGACAGTGTTGCAAATAGGGTAGCGTCACCGGTCATATGCCGTGAGCAACCGCTGTCGAGGATCCATTTGCTTCTAGCATGTGAAGGGTGTTCCATCTACAAAACAGTTTGCAGATGAAACCTTTGGTACCCATTTCTTGTAGGGTCCTGAATTGTTAGCTTTAGGTATCCAAGCATAAACATTTAAATCTACAAGCTTTCTCATTCTACATGCAGATGATATATGACCAATGAGGCCACAATAATAACATTGTGCATGTCGAGTGTTGAAAGCTGAGTGGTGTGCATGGTTGGTAGGTTTGGGTTTTCTAGTATAGAAGAATGCATACCTATGATCATGTTTGGGCTTAACCTTTTGGGGTAAAGGTTTTATATGGTTTGGTCTGACAGTGTTTGGCTTGGGAATGTTCCGAATTATCGGTAAGTGACACGTGTTAGGATAGGAAGCAGCAGGCTCAGGCTGTTTTCCTAACCTAATTTCCAACCTTTTGGAAGTGTCATATAACTTAGTATAATCAGAAGTGAGTGATTCCATTCTGATTTGTGCAGATTGAAGACTTTTCTTTTCTCTAGAAAGATCTTCTCCCAATTGGTCTATAATCTTGTCTTTCTCTTCGGATGACTGTTTAGTCTCGTATAATAAGAGCTTTATAGAGGAAAGCTCACCAGACTCACTAACATTAGCTCTAACCTCAGCTAGTAGGTCGGTAAGTCTTCCTATTTCTCCTTTGTACTCTTTGAGTACCTTCTTAGCGGTCTGATATTTACTACGCAGTTTCCTGTAGTCAAGCATCAGGTCACTGAAGGCATCTCCTAATTGCTCAAAGGTGAAGTCATCATATGTTTCTACAGGTTCAGTAGGTACCTGATCGATTGCCATGAAGCAGATATTTGCAGCGTCTTCTGAATGTTCATCTTCTGAGTCGCTAGCTTCACTCTCATGCCATATGCTGGTGTTGGCATATTTCTGAGACGTTGATCTTTTCAGGTTGCCTTTTTCATACCTGTTGTTCTTCTTGCTCGATGATGAGTTGATGGGACAGTCCTTCTTCATATGTCCCTTCTTCTTACAGCCATAGCAGACAGCATCTTCTTGATACCAGTTGTTGCTGTTGTTCTCTTTGACTCTCTTCTCATGTCTCATGAATCTTTTGAACTTCCTTGCTAGGAGAGCTTGATCTTCAGCGTCAGATCTACTGCTGTCTGAGTCATCTTCAGCAGCTTTTCTGTGCTGAGCCTTGAGGGCGATAGTCTTCTCCTTTGGAGCAGGCTCTTCAAAATCTTGTAGCTCCAGTTCATGAGTGAGTAGTTTACCCATGAGTACTTCAAGTGACATTGTGGTGAGGTCGTTTCCTTCAATGATAGCTGTAGCCTTTGGAATCCAGTTCTTGGTGAGAGCTCGCAGGAGTTTGCGAATCTTTTCGTGGTTACTGTAATCTTTGCCTAAGGAGGACAAAGGGTTTACAATATCCAAGAACCTCTCGAACATTTGTGTGACTGTTTCATTTGGCTTCATTTTGAACGCCTCGTACTCTTGAGTAAGTCTGCTGAATTTTGACTCCTTGACTTGAGTCGTGCCTTCATGTGTAACTTCGAGAAGCTTCCACACACCATTTGCCATTGTACATGTAGATACCCTATTAAATTCTGTTCTGTCTAAGGCACAAAAAAGAGCATTAATGGCACGTGCGTCAAGACTGGCCTTTTTTTTCTTCCTCTGTATAACTGCTTTGGGGTTTTTCAACCAAAACTCCCTCGACATTTATACGAGGTGGCTTCTGATAGCCATCAAGAACAATAGCCCATAAGTCAAAATCAAAAGATTTCAAGAAGAAACTCATCCGTGTTTTCCAATAAGTGTAGTTAGTACCATCAAACAGTGGGGGTCTGTTTGTGGCCTGACCTTCACTTGTGAATTTCATAGTAGCCATGTGATGTGCTGTGATCTAATAAATAATGAATAAATAATAGCACTGTTACCTCGCTTTACCTGTAACACCCGCTCTGATACCAATTGTAGGAACGATATAGTAAAGCGTAATACTCTAGAGGGGGGTGAATAGAGTTGGCAGCGGAATAATGCTAATTAAAAAAAAGTTAGCAACACAATCACAGTATATAATCACAGTTGAAATAATGTAAAAGGCAGAGTTCATAAAGCAAACGCAAAGACAGCGATGTATACTGGTATCCCTCTGTTGAGGACTAATCCAGTCGGTAGAACTCTTGCTACCAGTTGAATCCACTATAGGAAAAACCGCAAGTTTTCTTACGAAGTCCTTGCAACTTCTACAACGCGAGCTTTGATACGAAGAACTCGTCCAACTTCAAATGTGAAGAGGTATTCTTCAATCAAGCCTTCTGATTACAATCTCTCAGAAACTTCTAGACCGTACCGCACTGGCAAATCGACTAGAGGATTGTAACTGGCTTGGGATCTGAAAATGAAAGCTCTAGAAAACTCTTTGGAAGGCAGAAAGCTTTTTAGATAGAGAGAAGATTGAAAGTGAATGAGTGAATTGAAATAATCGAAATTCATCTCTATTTATAGGAATTCCAAAGGGAGAACTCTGTCAGAATTCGGGCAGAATTCGGGCAGAACTCGATGAGCAAATCTCGGTTAAATCCGCAACTGCAGGAGGACCAAGTTCCAGAGAATTCAAAAATCAAACGGCCACCAACCGAACTCTGGCCGAGTTCGGTCAGGGTTAGGTTAGGGTTTTAAAATAGATTTTTGGTGATTTTTGAAAACCTTTTTGAAAACCTTTTTGTAAACATTTTGATAGGTCATTTTAAAACATTTTGAACTATTTTGGGGATAGCCTATTTGCCAGTATGACTCGGTGTACAACGTATTCCTAGACTCAAATAAAGTAAAAAATTATATTGCATAGGAAGTACAGACTCAAGTAGGCAAACAGATCTTCAGTCTTGAACGGAGTGAATATCCAATCTTGCTTATGTCCAAGAAGCTGAGATGTCCCAACAAGCTTCGTATATCCAGATAGAGTTTTGATAAATTATTAAAATCAGGTTGACCATATGACCAATGGGCCAACAGACCAGCCATGTAGTAGTTTTTCCCCCCTATATAAACCTTCATGTTGAACTCTTGCCTCTCTTTTTTATCATTCTTGCAAGTCTTGAAGAAAGAGAGGTATAGACTCCTTCCCCAATCCATAGTTCATCCATTTTTGATCCTTTTTAGCAATAACCTTTTGCAATGTGATCTAACCTTCCCCCTCTTGTTGTCCATAGAGATAGAATACTGATTTGGGGATCACCTTGTGCTCGGGCTACAGTAGAAGGGGCTGTTCAGTGAAGTTTTTGAGCTTAAGGAGAACCCATTGGTAAATCTCTTAAACCCTATTTAAACTATTGGTTTATCATCATGGATGCATAGCCCTAGGTCCCCTCTAGCTTCGGGTAGGAGATGACCCCTTCCTGTGTCGGATACGTGTCCGTATCAGACATGTATCAGTAGATTATTAAGGTGTTCGACGAAATGCCACAAAGGGCATTTCGTTCGAATTTTCAAATTGTGTTTGAATGGAAATTCTTATTTTGTTGTCGCTTACGCGACTGTGCTTGACTGAGATGGATTTGAGTCGTGTCCGAGTCGAAATGGACTCGCGGACACGGTCGCGCGTGCGGGCACAGTGCGTGCCCTGCACTTTGGGGGTCACTGCGACACGGACACGCCACCCGGACACGTGGGACTTGACACACGGTTGGGGGTCGACACTGACACGGGGCTCCCCAAGTTTTAGGGCCCCATGTGTCGTGTCGGACACGCACGAACACGTGCACTGATTTTTGTGCTATGCAGTTTCGGTTGGAACACGTGCACTGATACGCACGTGTCGTGTCGTGCACACGCGACTTGGACACGATTTAGCCCTAGTCTAGGGTCGACACTGGGACACAACCTCATGGGTTGTGTCGTGTCATGTCATGCACACGAGAGTCGGGAACACGTGCACGATAATTAGTTTCTCTGTGTGGACAGTTTTACTGTTTTGTGTTTTTAAATTTGTTGGACACGTTTGTGTCCACTTTTGTGGACACAAACCACTTGTGTAGAATGTGTACATTATGTACTTTCATTACCAACCTCTGTATTTGTATTTTAAGTTGATCTTGATAATTAAATGCCAATTTCCCATTTTCCTAAAACCTGTGTATTAATTCCCTGTTTTTTGATTTTTTTTTCCAGATTTCAAAACTGAATTTTAGCAATCATTTTGACCCATTTAACACTGTTAATTAGTGTAGTTTAAACCCCTAACATGTACTCCTATGTATTATCGAAGTGTATGAGGAATTTGGAGTCAATTTGGTGGTTATGGGTTCAAAAACCTGAGAATTCATTTTAGGACAGTTTTGTTGGTTTTATGTGAATAGTTAACTGAGATTTTAGTTCACTTTTGAACTGTTTTGGGGTCATGCAATGTTGTACTGACCTGAGCTTTAATGGGACTGCTGTAAACTGGTTTTCTAAATTCTTTGAACTGATTTTGAGATGTTGGACTATTGTTTAAATACCTGGAATATAGTAATGCAATGAGGGGACTGATTAGTAATTATTATTAAACTGATTTTGGTTTCAATACAAATCTGAGATTGGGTGAGTTCTTTAACTGTTAACTGTTTTTGGGATTTCCTTGTGAACTAATATTTGTGTTCCTTAATGAATTGACCTGGGCATTAGACTAGGACTGTTTTTAAACTGAAATTGGGACTGTTGGGGGTGTGTGGGGTTCTCTAGTTCACTGTTTCTCACTGTCTGTATGACTCTCTAACACATACTCTAGTCTGACACACACCCATGTACTCTCAAGTCACACACACACATATATGTATTACTCTTCACTTTTTTCACTTTACTCTAACACTCTCATGCCCCACTCCACTCACTGTTTTGCCATGCTCACTCCACACTCACATGTTCCACACCATGTTCACATCACTCTCACACCACACACACAAGTCCACACACACATGTTCACTTCACTAGTACACACATACACATATGCACATATTTGTATACTAACATATAGTTGTATTGTTTTCATATGGATAACCTATAGGTGATAAATTCCTATATTAGAATATATTGATATAGTAATATGTGTACTATTTAAGTATAGGTATAATCTTGTAGATGTGATTTATGGCTGCGTGATTTCCTATATTAGAGTTTATAGTCATATTGTACATATGTATTGTTTAGATATAGAATTGAATATGGTATTGCCTATTGGCATATGGTATAGTCTATTGGTCTATTGGCCTATGGTTGTGTTTGTTTAGCTAGTGAGTCTAGTTTTGACTTGTTTAGTCTTATTAGACCTAGAATGGACTAGTTAGCCTAGTGTAGCCTAGTTTGACTTAGGTTTGACTTGGTTGACCTAGTTTGACTTCTAGGGTTGACCAGAGTTGACCAAGAGTTGACTTTGGTCTAGATTGACCTAGAATCATGTAGAATGCATAGTAGGACTTCATTATATCATTTTAGACATGTTGTGACTTGTGCTGTTCTATAGGAGACAGACACCACTCCTCGGACAGTAGATATTCTTCAGATACTCAGGATACAGGTGAGTACATTCTCTGACCGTTTCATACTTGTCTGGATTTACATTCTTGCTCTAGATTACTGTACTTGATGCTGACACGATCATTATTACGGATTGGTACTATATAAATCTTCTTCTGAGATGTTATCTTCTTGTATTCACTAAATACATATTATGATGTGCGTTTCACTTACATATTGTATTTATTTAATACCCTTATCATTGTACACTCATTGTGCATATTGTACTCTCATTATCACATTAAGCCATTGTACAAGCCATTGTATAAGGTAACATAACTGAATTGGATCCTTGTGTATTGATTGGGGGAGGGAGAGTAGAAGTGGTTATGTGATCAATCCTATTGTATAAGAAATTGTATATGTCCATTGTACATCCACGTACAAAGGAGTCCCATTTTATTGTATAACCTAACCCGTTTACATAACCATATTGTGCTCTAAATCACATGTTGCTACAGTTCTTACTTATCATATATAGATATTTCCCATTATCAAATCTCTGCTGTTTTCATATACATTCTTCTTTTAGCGTTTCATGTACCTTACTCTATTGCATGCTTTATATTTCCTAACTTGATATGAACTGCGTGAGATGTTTTGTGCTCGCTCCTGTCCTGACTGGACCTGTTGAAAATATTACAGAGGATGAGGATGAGGCCTGCATAGACACCTTCTATGGGATAGCTGTAGATGGCTCGTGTGACCCAGATTTCCAGCCTGATCCACTAGCTTAGAGACTGAGGCTCCCTAGCCTAGGATTTTACTATTTCTGTCTTCTGAGATCAGGATTGTATATATATATATATACTCTTTTATTTTCAGTATTAGACTTGTATTGAGCTGGATGTTCTATTTGTATAGCAGTAGGCACTTAGACTCTCTCTGATTGTATCCTATGGATCTTTTATTCCAGTATCTATCTATCAATATTTTATCTTATCATTCTGCCTTAGATGTGATTGAGACTGTATATTGCTATGTCACCTCCAATCGGAGGGTATATACTGTACAGGTACCCTTATATTGTTAGATGATTGACCTAGGACAGCGTTCTACCGTCGACACTGCGGCGTAGACTGGGCGTAGTTACGTTCTCGTACCCTCACAGTGGGTGCGGGTCGTGACATAAACTCCGGCTCTCCTGCTCAATGCATCTGCAACGACGTTAGCCTTTCCAGGATGATACTGCAAGTTGACATCATAATCCACAAGCAGCTCTAGCCACCTCCTCTGACGCATGTTGAGATCCTTCTGAGTGAATACATACTTCAGGCTCTTGTGGACGGTGAAAATCTCCACCCGATCTCCGTACAAGTAGTGCCTCCACAACTTAAGTACAAACACTACTGCTGCCAGCTCCAAGTCATGGGTTGGATAATTCCTCTCATGATCACGAAGTTGACATGACGCATAAGCTATTACCTTCCTATGCTGCATCAGAACACATCCTAAGCCTCTGCTGAAGCATCACAATACACTGAGAATCCTCCAGTCCCATCTGGAAGCGTGAGAATAGGAGCCGTCATCAAACCTCGCTTCAACTTCTCAAAAGAATCCTGGCACTCTGCTGTCCAAGCAAACTGCACATCCTTGCGGGTCAACTGGGTCAATGGTGCTGAAATCCGAGCAAAATCTGAAACAAATCGCCGGTAGTAGCCGGCCAAGCCAAGAAAACTGCGAACTTCTGCAGCTGTGCCAGTTACTGGCCATGTCTCAATAGCCACAATCTTCTGGGGGTCCACTTTTACTCCTCCTCTGGTGATGATATGACACAAGTATGAAATGCGATCGAGCCAGAACTCGCATTTACTGAACTTGGCATACAACTGGTGCTCTCTGAGAATCTGGAGGACCACACGGAGATGCTGCTCATGCTCTGCCTTACTCTTGCTGTAGATCAGGATGTCTTCTATTAACACAATCACGAACTGATCCAAGTAAGGCCTGAAGATACGATTCATGAGGTCCATGAATACAGCCGGCGCATTGGTTGCTCCAAATGGCATAACAAGGAACTCCCAATGCCCATATCTAGATCTGAAAGCTGTCTTCGGGATGTCCTGCTCTCTGACTCTGATCTGATAGTATCCTGACCGCAAGTGAATCTTCGAGAATACTGCTGCCTCCTTGAGTTGATCAAACAAGTCATCTATCCTCGGGAGAGGGTATCTGTTCTTGATTGTTACTGAGTTCAAGGTACGATAATCTACACATAACCTGGACGTACCATCCTTCTTTTTTACAAGAACCATCGGGGCTCCCCAAGGCGATCAACTAGCTCGAATAAATCCTTTGGTTCTAAGTTCTTCAATCATCTTGTACAATATCTCTAGCTCTGATGGCGCCATCCTGTAGACTCTCTCTGACACTGGGGCTGATTCGGGAATCAAGTCGATGGTGAAAAACAAGCCATCGGTCTCTTATGGTCATGAACAAGCCTAGTGTCTCAATCTCAAGCAAGTAATACTTGTTACAAGATATCAGATCATCAGACATGAAATGTAAGGCGTCCCGAACATTACATATACAGATGATCACGAAGCTAGTCGTACAAAATGTGAAGACTAGCAAGAGTTTCAGTCATACATGATCAACCCTAGGATTTGTCAATCATGTTACAACCTGTAGGCAGACAAAAGTATAGGTTTCAACACGAGCTAATACTTGCTCGACGGCTAAACGCCGCAAAAGAATAATTTTATAATTTGAGCGAGAGAGCAAAATAAACCCACTCGTTGCCATGGTTTCTTCTAGTGCTCACCATCTGGCTGGAAGGCGGGGAGATCCTCGGGAGCTACTCCAAAATCTGGCCATACAAAACCAGCTGGGTCAGACCCCAGAAGAGCAAGTGCCACAAGGGAGGCTTCACTTAAGAACTAAAACCAGCATATTAGCACATGAGAACAATAATAAAGACATGAGTTAAAGAAAACAAGGTGATAAACGATAGGACAACTAAGGGACTATTATGGTAGCCAAGTTACAACTGTAAACCAAATAAAGACCCGGTTGTAACCCTTCACCTGAACAGAGCTTAGTCTCCAACCAATTATCGACAAGAGTAAAACATAAGCAAGCATGTCCTGAGATAGCATGTACTGGGGCTAGGCAAGACTAGAAAGGATTGGACTCCATCTAACACTCACGGCCAAGCAAAGAGTACGGCTTGATACTTTAACTAACTAGGGTTATCACAAACCTAGTTACTAGCAAGATGCAATGAGATGTTCCAGCAGTCACAAGCCCTGCAGCTATCCAGGTTATCCAGGCGAGATTTATTTAAGAGTTATCAAGAATTATTAGGTAACTTGGAGTGCAACACCTAACAGTGTGCTGAGAACTTGTTTCATGGAGTGCACCACATGACAGTGGGCTGGAAATGTGCCCTACTTGACGGCAGGCTACAAGTCCCTCAGGTGTGGCCGGGATAACGGGATCGCCTGTAACTAGAAACATCTTTCTATATGAACTACTTGATCAATCTAGTCATTATTCTAGTCTGATTCAGTATGAATCCCTGACCGTGGGAAATCAAGGATTCATGTCCTAGACATGATGCAAGACGGGACATATAACTTGTATAGAGACAATCAAGAGAAATCACCCACAGTGTCAAGACGAGAGTTACATATTACTTGTCAAGATTACTTGTCAGGAGTGCGCCACCCCGGGCCACTATTAAGCTGGTATATGTCATGTTTACTTGTTACTTGTCAAGAGTGTACCACGACGGATCACTGTTAGAGTTATCATGCCAAGTGCTTGTCAAGGGTGCACCACGATGGGCCACTATCGAGGATGATCACTTCATGTTCATGTTATCAAGTCATACCATGCTCAAGGCCATCATGCTCCATATTAACAAGTTATCAAGTAGGGTCGTCACAAGTTAGGCCAAGTACATGACACATGTGAGATCACAAGCATATATACAAGAACTAGGAGAAACATGCATGGGAGTTGTCATAACACAACAATTTTCAATATTCAAGAAAGTACGCGGAAATGTTCAGGCGTAAAATTAGAACACAAGAGCTCCCTCAAGACAATAGGAGAAGAACTCTTGTAAAAGAGTTTACGCGAAAAGCATCTCACAACACTCCGCGTGATACGCAGGGTTGGCCCGGCATAAAATCGGAACATAATATCGTTGGCGTAAAATTGAACATAACTTCCTTATGAATCATTATCATTGGTAACAAGAAGCCTATGTTATGCACATAGTTGGAGAGTCTTTTATCACAAGGTCTAGTTCATATAAAGTCATAGCTCAAAGCATGAAAACACAAGATCCAATAGTATTCCCCAAAATCCAATGTTCAACACATCTCAGCGAAATAGGCATAACTTCCACAGACGAACCCTAAATGAGGTGCCCCAAAGATATTCGGAAAGGCAAGACAAAGATCTAAAACTTTCATGTTTTAAGTTTTTTGAAATTATGGCTAAAAATAACTAAACTTGGCAAAAACAGTCATTATGTGCACTTGTTACGCCAAAAATTCAATTCTGAGTAAAATACACAAAAGAGAAGGGTTCCAGCGTATAATACGCATGAACAGGATACAATCCTGCGTAAAATACGCATGAACAGGGTTCCAGCGTAAAAATTACATTCAGGATACAATCCTGCGTAAAATACGCATGAACAGGGTTCCCTGCGTAAAATTTACATTCATGATACAATCCTGCATAAAATACGCATGAACAGGGTTCCCTGCGTAAAATTTCCATTCAGGATACAATCCTGCATAAAATACGCATGAACAGGGTTCCCTGCGTAAAATTTCCATTCAGGATACAATCCTGCGTAAAATACGCATGAACAGGGTTCCCTGCGTAAAATTTACACATACGCCAGCACTACATTCTTCAGCCGACATGAAAAATTCAGAAAACTTGTTTTGGCCATAAAAACTTCATTTTAACTCGTAATGAGGTGAATCAAAAACCAAATTCATACGAAATTCCGTGCTCTTGCTCATGGAACTATTAGTTTTGAAAATAACAAGTCTTAGTAGATCAAAACCAAGAAAACTCCATGAACTCTTGAAACCCCAAAGTTATAATATAGATCTAGAAGAATCTATCCATAAAAATCAAAAACTCCAAGTTCTAAAGAGGCTTATAATCATGTAAAGAAGAGAATGGAACAATAAAACTTGAGATCCATCATGAAGCAAGTTGCACTTGCCTAGGGCTCTTGGGTGTAGGTGGAGAGGAGTAAATGAAGAAGAAGAAATAATGAAGAGAGAGAAAGGGTTGGTGAGTTATAAAGGATGGTTTATCATGATGAACCAAGGAGGGTCTAACCAAGTTAAACTAAAATAAACCAAACCAAGCCAATACATGCCATGATGAATCTAAACAAGATTAAACCAAGATTAGCTAGCAAATGACAAGTCATGGTACGGGTCAGAATCCCGTACACGTATACTGAAAATACGTATAACGGAAAACGAAGGTGACATAAATAAATATATAGGCTAAAAATTAAGCTATGCTACTCACCCAAAAGTTATCTCATCAAAATGCATCATATCAATATGTTACGCCATATCAGGTTGTACCTACATCAGGTTGCGCCACATCAGGTTGCGCCAACATCAGCTTGCGCAGGAGACAGGTTATGCGAGCACCACGTGGCAGTCTCCTCAAAAAACTATAGCGGCATCATCATTGTCTGACAGCTGACAACATGCATATCAAGGAGAATCTGTTCATATCCCGTGCAACACGGAGCTCGAGAAGATTTGATCAGCTAGCAGTTTGCGCAACGTGTCAGGGTACGCGAGGTTGAACTAAGGCGCAAGTTGCTACATAGCGCCCCTGCGTAACCTGATGAAGCTTGCGCAATATGATCGAGTTGATATCCAGAGCAGGATGACATGGCACGCATGTCACTAACTTCGTAGAACGTATCCACTATATTGCTCACGACCATGCATATATCACTCAAATAATGCCACACGTCCATAGCAGTTAGTGTAATCGCTCGCGCAAGTTGCTACATTGCGGCCCCGTACAACCTGATGAAGCTCGCCAAGGTGATCAAATTGATGCCCAGAGCAGGATGATGTGGTGCGCATGCGACTAACTTCTTAGAACGTGTTTGCTACACTGCCCATGACCACACGCATCTCATTCAAACGATGCCACGCGTCCCTAGCAGTTGGTGCAACCGCTCGCGTAAGTAAACAAGAGGCGCACAACCTGAAGTGCGTGCAACCCAGAATAACTGCTAAACAGTTATTTCAAAGAACTCTATAAATAGAGTTTCAAATCAGTCTCAAAGCATCACGAATGATCATAATCTCTTGCTAAAGTGCTGTTGCATCCTCAAGAGGCTCGTGTCTTCGATATCACATCGTCCAAGGGATAAAGTGATCGTCTTCTGATCAGATTCCTATAGTTGTACTTTTCTAGAAATCAATTGTACTTTTTATACTCTTTCTCAGTTTGTAGAAATCAAACCTCTTTTGTTTTGTACTCTTGGAGTTTATTGCTATACTGTTCGTTTGGTCTCAAAAATATTGGTGCAACTTATCAGCGTGCCATGAGTACTATTTTCTGTGATCATTTACGAAAGACGGTTGAATACTATATAGATGATATTGCTGTCAGAAGTCGTCTAAAGGAAGACCACATTCAAGACTTGAGAACTATATTCGATCTAATGCGCCAGCATCAACTCAAGTTGAATCCCACCAAGTCATTCATGGGAGTCTCTGGTGGCAAATTTTTTGGATTCGTTATTACCTTTAAAGCTATACACGTTAACCCTGAGAAAATCAAAGATATTCAAGAGATGCATCCTCCCCGCAACCTAAAAGAGCTATGAGGATTCCAGGGACGGCTTGCGTATATCAGAAGCAAATTTTTCTGGATGTTGTAGACCGTTCACTTAACTCATAAAGAAAGGTGTGTCTTTTATTTGGACTGAAGAATGTCAGCAAGCATTTGAAGACATAAAACGGTACTTGATGAACCCTCCAGTTCTAGTGCCTCCAGTCTCAGGAATACCCTTCTTGATATATGTTCGAGTAATGGACCATTCATTAGGTGCTTTATTAGCTCAGAAGAATAAAGAAGGTCATGAACAGGCTATCTATTATCTTAGCCATAAAATGATTGGAGATGAACATCGATACACCCCAATGGAAAAAGAATGTCTAGCTTTGATATTTGTTGTTCAAAAGATGAGACATTATATCACTGGCCAAACTATTCATGTTATTTCTAGAGTTAACCCTCTCCAGGTCTTGATGAAGAAGCCCAGTACACTCAATTCCAGGCTTGCAACATGGGCCATATTGTTAGCACAATATGATAAGGTTTATGTTCCACAAAAGTCTGTTAAAGGTTAAGCTCTTGCTGACTTTCTGGCAGCTCATCCAATTCCCAAAACGTCTAAACTCTACGACGAGATTTCAGATAAAACTTTGGAATCCAACATGATTTTAGAAAAAATTCTTACATGGCGTCTATTCTTTGATGGTGCATCCAGAATCGGACCAAAAGGTGCCATTGTCGCTGGAGTTGGAATCGTCCTTATCTCACCAGAAGGATTAGCTATTCAAAGAGCTTATTCTTTAGATGAGTCGTGTTCCAATAATGTGGCTGAATACAACGCTCTACTCATTGGTCTCCAATTGGCTAAATAATTAGATATTGAATATCTTGAAGTATATGGAGATTATAAACTGATTGTCAATCAGGTTAGAGGCACATATGAAGTTCGGCACCAAGATCTTGTCTCATATCATGAAGCAGCAATTAGGCTGGCTACATCGTTTAAGGGTTTCTTCATTGAACATGTACGTCGGGCATGCAATACGGAGGCTGATGCATTGGCTAATCTGGTAGCTGTATTAGCAATCCCAGTAAAAAGGCAACAGATGATTGTCGTTACTAATAGAGAGTTATTTTGCATTAAGAATAACTCAAATATTGAGTTCAACAATTCAACTGAAGTCAATACCATTAGTGAAGATTGGAGAGCTCCTTTTATTGATTTTATGGTACATGATACCTTACCTGAAGATTCTAAAGAAGCTACAATAATCTGTAGGCGATCACTCTGGTTTTATTATAATCATACTTCTAAGACCCTTTATCGAAGAACATTTGATGGTCTACTCTTACGCTGTCTTACGGGAGAAAGCAAAACAAATACTACATGAAGCCCACGATAGGGTATATGGTGCACATCAGCCTGGTCCTAAGTTACAAGATCGTATCCGGCGTATGGGCTATTATTTGCCCACTATGGTATCAGACGTCATTGAATATGCAAGAAAATGTCGAGCCAGTCAAATTCATGCAGACTTCATCCGTCAACCGTCCGTCGGAGTTCCTTTATCCGACTGCTACATCATAGCCCTTTGAAGTTTGGGGTATGGATGTCATTGGTCCTATCAATCTACCGTCATCTAGAGGACATTGGTTTATACTAGCTATAACTAATTACTTCTCGAAATAGGTGAAAGCCATACCTTTATCTGAAGTCAAGACTAGCAGCATCATCAACTTCATCAAACATCATATGATATACAGATTTGGCATTCATCGACGAATCATTCATGATAATGGACCACAATTCATCAGTCCTAAATTTACTCGGTTTTGCGATAATAAAAGAATCAACAATGTTGCTTCCACGGCCTACAATCCTGCAGCGAACTGTTTCACTTAACAAAATGCCTAAGATCGGCTTTTGAAAATAAAACTTGAAAGAGTACAAAAAGTATAAATTGATCTGGGAAGTATTGTTGTAGAAGTCTGATCTGAAGTCGATCACTTTGTTCCTTGGACTATACGATGATGATGAAGAATACTGCCGAAAGATGAACAGTTGGAAGAACTAAGTCACCAGAAAGGTATCGACGCACTTGGGCACTGATGGCGAGGTCGAATGCTTTCCTGCTTTGCTTCACTCTGTTCTTGAAGAAAAGTTGAAGAAGAATGCTCTGGAAAATCAAAGTCTCTGGCCTCTGATCTCTATGTATTCTCTCTATGTCCTTCATATGAAAAAAATAAGTCTATTTATAGACTTAGCTTTTGTGCGTAAAAATCAGCAAAGTCCTGTCTTTACGCTAGTAACTGCCACCCATGACTGAAGTCATCCTCTACACACGTTGACACGTGTCTCATTATTTCAATAAGAATAGGATGCACGTACACACGTTCTTCGAGATGTGTGGTATGAAAGCCACGTAGGCAAACCACGTTCTAAAGTAGTCTGGCAGGATCGGGCGTAAAAATAACCCAAATGTACTCTGAGCGTAAAGTAGTTGACTTGTCCCTGGCGTAAAGTAGCTCATTTGTGTGTAAAGCTCTATCTCTTTGACTCAGTCTTATTAAGCACTTTTTACGCTCCTACAAGACCCCCTTCAAAGTTTTCAAATATTTTCAAAATTTGAAATACATTGAACAGAAGCGTAAAATTCGGGTTTTGACCAGTTAGCGTAAAGTTTGGGATATCCAGCGGTCATTCGCGTAAAAATAGGGATATCCAACTGTCGGCATAAAAATAGGGAATTTGAACCGATTCAAAATCTCTATAAATAGAGCTTTTCGAGTTCGATAAGGACTTTACTTATCTCTTTGAAATCCCGAATCTCTTTGCCCTCCTTTCTTCGAAATCTCTCTCACTTTAACTCGATGGCTCCCAAGAAGACCGCCCCCGGCAGCAAGGGGAAGAAACCCGTCGTCGATTCTTCATCGGCCGACCATGCACAAACTTCCGTTCGGTCATCGACACCACTCCGACAGCCCAATCCCGCCGTAGCTCCACCTATGATGGGTAAAACCCTATTTTTCGACCGGAAAACTCGTCGGAGAACAACCCAAACTTTCAGATTTCACGCCCACGTCATTCGTGTTAGCGTAAAAACTGAAATAACAAAATACGACCACGTTTATACGTGTCAACGTAGAAGTTAAGAAATACGCCCACGATATACGTGTCAGCGTAAAATTCAAATTACGCTCATGTCTACTCATGCCAGCGTAAAATTTAAGAAATACGTCCACGTCATACGTGTCAGCGTAAAACTTAATTACGCTCATGTCTACACATGCCAGCGTAAAATTTAAGAAATACGCCCACGTCATACGTGTCAGCGTAAAACTTAATTACGCTCATGTCTACGCATGCCAGCGTAAAATTTAAGAAATACGCCCATATCATACGTGTCAGCGTAAAACTTAATTACGCTCATGTCTACACACGCCAACGTAAAAACACATTATGCTCATGTTTACTCATGCAAGCGTAAAATTTTCAAATACGCTCACATCAGCATCTGCTAGCGTAAAATGAAAAACTTTGTAAAACAAAGACCTTTTTTACACTTTAAAACTTTTAATCAATTTTAGTAAGCGTAAAAGTCAATATCTTTACTCATAAAACTTCAAATTAGATTTTTTACTAACTTGATCATTTTTCTTTTTGTCAATGGATTTACAAGCTCATCCTCTTGAAGAAGTCACTACCAAAATAAGTCATATCAGCGACGAAATTAGCGACGCCAACTTAAAACGTCGCTAATATTTTTGGATTTAGCGACGCCAAAAGTAAGCGTCACAATACGTCACTGATAGCGACAAACAGCGACATATTACGACTACCTTTAGTGTACTAAAAACCAATGTCGTTAATTTGTCGAAAAATATCGCCAGTTTTATTAGTTCAGCGACGTTTAGCGTCGTAAAGCTTAAGGCGTCGCCGAGTATTAAAGGAATTTCGACGCTTTGCGACATATTTACAGACGTCGCTAACTTCTGCTAAATAGGGTTTCCTCGGTTCGACTTTTCATTTCTCCCTCTCCCCAAATTTTTTGTTCCCGCCCCTCTTTCCCTGACCTCGACGACAGCCCGACCCCCTTCCCCCCGGCGCCGCTCATCCTCCTCCTCCACCGCGAGCCCCTTCTCTTCCCTCCGGCGAACCCCTTCTCCTCCTCCTTCTCTACCGCGAGCCCCTTCTCCTCCTCCACCGCGGGATCCTCCTCCTCCACCACCGAACTTGTCCTCTTCCTCCTCCACCACCACGAGGAGACTGAAGGTAAACCCTAACCCTAATTGAGGTGTTTTTCGTGTCCAAAATGGACACGAAGACACATTACGACCATGTGTTCACTGATACAGTGTGTTCGTGAGGTTTTGGATACTTTGTGTCCATTTGTAGGACACGTGGACAGCCCCAAGCATGCATATATATGTATTTCACCTCTGTACACTTAATCCCCTACTTACACTTGTGTATTTTCGTATTAATTTGGATTTGCATATTGGGTTTGGGTTTCGATATAGTATTTGATACATTGTTTCACCTTGCAATATTCCTACACTTAGAGACGTTTAGTACACAACTAATTATTTTATCCTAGTTCGCAAGTGTACTTTTGGGTAATCTAGGTATATTAGTTTACCAATATCTCCAATGGCCGGAGATTTTAAGTATATGAACCAATTAGTCAACATCTATTTGTTGAAGTATGGTACTCCATTCTTCGTAAGTTCCAGCTATATATGTCTCAAGATCCAATACTCAAAAATCCCAAGAAGAAGAAGAAGAAAAGAATAAAATGACATCGCTCAACATCCTATGACAACTCCATGAATAAAGTAGACGATCCTCCATACAAGTCTTCCTTCATCTATTGTCTTAAAGTGTGAGTTCTACAGTATGGTTCTCTTTGTAGAATTGTGTCTTATTTTAGACAACAAGGGTTTCCTATTTTTATAGGTAACATGGTAACATGTGTAAGGGAACATATAGGTGTGTATTTGTGTTTGAAAGGGAGTGTCACAAGAGTAAGGCGTGAGCATGTGTTAGTATTTTGAGCTGTGAGAGTGTTTGTTCTATTGAGGTTAGTACCAACTGGAAAGTTAGGTTAAAAGAACCTGGGAACTATGGTGTGGTTGTATACATCATATATATGTTTGTGTGTGTCTAGTAGGAGAAAGGGGGAGGGTTAACTAGTACCAGGTATTTGGAGAGAAGGGAGAGTTTAGACTAGTATATATAGACTAATATCCTAAAACTTGACTTATACAACTTAGAAATGGCTAGTTTGACCAAGTTGGACTATTTTAGCTTAGAGTTGACTCGGTTGGACTATACATAATATATAGACTAATATCCTAAAACTTGACTTATACAACTCAGCCTATATGAAATATTGTAGACACGGGTGATATACCGTCGCGATAATCTCTGACCACCGCACGCACAAACACGCGAAACAAAAGTTAGCAATACGAAAAGAAGATGACCGATAATCTCTGACCATTTAACGTAAAATATCATGTGTACATATACTGCGAAAAGTGTAGACCGCATGAACTGATAATTGCATATCATTCACTACCTTGATGTATCTATCTTACAGAATTATGGAGCTGAATTACTATCTGCGGAATCGTACTTGGATGTACAACCGTCATCCTGATGACATGTGTGGTATGCGGGATGAATTCATAGAGGGTGTACACCAGTTCCTGCAGTTTGCCAAGGCGTTCCCTTAGTACATGGACGGTACCAAAATTAAGTATCCGTGTGTAAGATGTCGCAACTTGAAATATCATCCAGAAGTGGATGTCACGTATCATTTATACTCGAAGGGTTTTATGCCGAATTACTATCAGTGGAGCGAGCACGGAGAACTTGTGTCTTTAGCATCGGAGTACGAGCCTTATGTGGATGTCCACAACAACGCTCCTTACGACGATGGGTTGGTGAACATGGTTTTCGATGCGGCCGGGCCTAGTTTCGATCCGGATGATCATGATGCACCTGAGGAGGCACCGAACCCCGATGCTGCACAGTTCATGGAGTTGCTAGAGAATGCAAGGACTCCATTATATCCTGGTTGTGAGGATCATTCACCGTTGGAGGTGGTTACAAGATTGTTGAGCATCAAGTCCGATTTTAATATGTCGCAAGATTGCTACAACCGTCTTATGGAGTTGCTTATAGAAATATCGCCTGAGGGTGCGAAGTTGCCTAAAGACTTCTACCGGTCTAAGAGGATGGTTAGATTACTCTAGATGGGATATGAAAAAATTGATGCCTGTCGCAACGGGTGCATGTTGTACTACAAAGACGACAAGAATGAAGACGCCTACAGATTTTATGGTGTCGATCGCTACAAGACATGTGGTAGAGGAAAGTCTGTCGGTGCCAGGAATCCTACCTCTTCGATGAACTACTTGTCGTTGATGCTGCGGTTGCAGCGGTTGTTTATGGTGAAGGAAACTACAGAAAACTTGAGTTAGCATAAGCGGGAACATACCGAAGGAGTGTTGGATCACCCATCTGATGGAGAAGCATGGAAGCACTTTGATCGAGAGTATCCAGATTTTGCTTCTAATCCGCGTAATGTCAGATTGGGTCTCTGCTCCGACGGTTTTACCCCATTCGGACTTTCGGGATCCCAGTATTCGTATTGGCCTGTAATCGTCACCCCGTACAATCTACCGCCTTGGATGTGCATGAAGACTCCGTATATGTTTCTCACCGTTATTATCCCAGGTCCGAACAATCCGAAAAGGAACATCGATGTGTATTTACAGCCGTTGATTGATGAGTTGAATCAGCTATAGGAAGTAGGTTCCACCACGTACGACGTATCTAGAAAACAAAATTTCCAGATACGGGCAGCACTTATATGGACCATCAACGACTTTCCGGCCTATGGAATGTTATATGGATGGAGCACGCATGGTCGTCTTTCATGTCCGTATTGCATGGACAGCACTAAGGCTTTCCATTTGAAACACGGAGGCAAACCGTGCTTCTTTGATTGTCATCGACAATTCCTGCCGAAGGATCATCCGTACCGGAGGAACATGAATGCTTTTCGTGCTGGCGTTGTGGAGAAGGCTAATCCCCCGCCAAGGTGGCCTGGATACACGATATGGGAAGAGGTAAAAGATTTACCAAGAGCTATTGAGCAGCCTGCTACGGGCTACAAGTGTGACGGATTTGGTCGCACTCATAACTGGACGAAGAGGAGTATATTCTGGGATCTTCCATATTGGAGCACCAATCTGATTTGACATAACCTTGATGTCATGCATATCGAGAAGAATGTGTTTGACAACATAATTAATACTGTAATGGACGTAAAGGGAAAGACGAAAGACAATCCAAAGGCTAGATTGGACTTGGAAGAAATATGTAGACGTCCTGCATTGCATTTGATAGAGGACGGGAATGGGAAGTTGAAGCAGCCTAAGACAATTTTCTCACTGGAGAAGGAGGATAAAGTGAGGCTTTGTAGGTGGATTCAAGGTCTAAAATTTCCAGATGGGTATGTTTCGAACTTGAGAAGATGCGTCGACCTCAAGGAGAACAAACTGACAGGTATGAAGAGCCATGATTGTCACGTATTCATGGAGCGGTTAATTCCGATTGTATTTTGGGAATTCTTACCGCAGGCAGTTTGGAATCCATTGACGGAGCTTAGCACATTCTTCAGGGACCTTTGTTCTAAGAAATTGCTCGTTGATCGTCTAGAAAAGCAAGAGAAGGACATTGCGGTAACACTGTGCAAGCTAGAGAGGGTGTCCCTCCTGGATTCTTCGACTCTATGAAGCATTTGCCGATTCATCTTTCCTACGAGGCACGTGTTGGTGGACCCGTCGAATATCGATGGATGTACCCGTTCGAGCGACATTTGAATCACCTAAAAAGAAAGGTGAAAAATAAGGCTCGGGTCGAGGGTTCTATTTGTGAAGCCTATATTCTCGAGGAGATTACAAATTTCTGCTCCTCCTATTTCAAACCTCATGTTGCTACGAATAGAACGAGGGCTCCGAGAAACGACGACGGATATCAAGAATTTAATAATGAAATACTGAAAGTATTCAATGCGTCCGGAAAGCCTTCGGAGAAAATGAAGAAGAGATATTTGAATGACGAAGAGCTAAGGGCAGCTCAGTTGTATGTGTCACCCCCAGTTTTCAGAAATAAGGGTATTTTTGTCATTTTACATTTTTGAATATTTTTAAAATTTATTTTATTATTTATGATATTATTTTGTGGTTGAAATTTATTTTATTATTTATGATATTGTTTTGGGGTTATTTGAGTCGGGTTCGAATTTCAACTCAATCCGACTTGAAACGGGGACCCGAGGGTAGTTTGACTCTAGTGGGACCCACACACTAGTTAGGCATGGTCCACATAATATTAATTTTAGTCCACATGATAGAAATATTTTAGTTAGAGGTTAGACTAAATATTATGGATAAGATTAGTGTGATTAGAGACTTTAGAATGACTAATTTAGCCCCAACCAATTAGCCCTTTCCTAATACTCATAGAATAGGTTAGTGGGGGCATTTTGGTCCTTACCATAATAGGACAAATAGCCCCATATGGCCAGCCACTTTGGGAGAGGATAGGCTCAAGTTCATTTTATTATTCTCATCCACACACTCTCTCTTGTTCTTCCCCAAATTCCTAGAGAGCAATCCCTAGCAATTTCTCCACCAAATCCTTCCATTTCGCCACCAAATCTTCTTCTTTCCTTCTCCATTCTAGCCAAGGAGGAAGCTACCCAAGTTTGGGAGGATTCGGAGCTCGTTCTGTCCTTTTGGAATCTCTACGTGTCGGTGTCGCTCCGGGAAGGCTTTTCTTCGATTCGATCTACCGGGAGGTATAAATCCCTTCTCCTTTTTATTTCCTCATACATATAGGTCTATTTTGAACCCATAGGAATGACTTCCATGGTTGTATCTCCATTTATGTCCATTTCGTGTCCATTTGGAGGTCATAGGAATGTCCTTTGTGTTGTGGTTGTGTCCATGTGGGAAAACCCCAAATTTGGACACACCATGTGTTGTTGTTATGTATGAATGAATTATTACATGTTTAATCTCATATTTTTGTATTGGAGATGTGTTCTATAGTGTCTCATATATATATTAGTGTAGAGAGTGAGTTCTTGATATATTATGTTATATACTTGTGTTCTTTTGTCTCAAACTACCCAAATCCGTCATGATTTTTATCCACGTTTTTAATTTCAGCCCTAACTTAGAAATGTCATAACTTCTAGCTCAAAGCTCGGTTTAATCTCTCGTTTTTTTTAAAAGAAGCGTATTGAAGTTAGCTTTCCAAAAACATATATTAATAGGCCTAATTCCTTCTGTAACTTTCTGGAGAATTATTTGAGTGTCATCTATACGAAAGACAAACGCGTTCTCGATGTTTTCGCGATTCCGGGAGTTTCCGAAAACGAAAACGCGATCCGTTTGAAGTTTCGGAAAGCTAACACATAGATCTATAACATACTTTAATCCTAGATTTTAATTCATGTTGAGATGGTACAGTATTGATTATTAGTAGAAGTTACTATTCGGCATATGCATTTTGTGCACCCTTGTGTGTAATATAATGTTCTATTTGATTTTAACCCATGTTAATGTATATACATTATGTAATTAAATAGAGAATGCAAGCATGAGTAAATGTTTAAATAAATGATGTATGAGGTGTAAGTATCCTATCTAATGTAAGCATGTATAAGTATGGCTTGTAATGAATATATAGGTTCTATAGTATGTAATGTATGGTGCATATAGTAGTACAAGAGAATAAATGAATGATGAATGAATGCAAGCATGAATGTAATGTAATAATAGATGTAATGTATGCAATATACAAGTTAATGAGATGTAATATTCTATGTTAACACAAATCCTATATTACCTCATGTACCCCTTACACTATGTAGACACTATCACACTTGACACTTTGTTCACTTATACTTTGACACTCTTTGATATGTATACACTATGTATGCCCATTTAAGCCTCACTTTCCCCTTTGCCATGTTCACATACACACACATAGCCTCTTAAATAAGTATTTACGAATACAGTTAACTTAGCTATATATGTATATTATATATATGTTAGCATATTGTATTGTAATATATAAGTTTATATAACCATTTGAAATGCCATGATTATAGACCTAATGTTGAATACCAATATATGCATGTGTATATATGTGTAGACATATATAGTTTAAAGTAATAGATTACCTAGTGTATATCCAATGTGAATTCTTCCCTATATGAGTATTGAATAATTGCATGCTATATAGAGTTGGGTGTATGTTGGCTTGTATAGCCTTGTATTGATATGTGCTTGCTAGGATAGTCTTGGTTAGGCCTAGTACGACTTGCTGGGTTAGGACATGACCTAGTTTGACCTAGTTTGACTAGTACAGTTGACCAGAGTTGACCAAGGGTTGACTTTGGCCTAGTTTGACCTAGATTCATGTAGAATGCATTGTAGTGCTTTATATTACCCTTCTGGACATGTTGTGACTTGTGCTGTTCTAATTAGGAGCCAGACACCTCTCCTCGGACAGTATCTTTACCTTGGACATTCAGATATTAGGCGAGTACATTCTTTGATCATTTTATATCCTGCTTAGAATTATATTCCTGCTTTAGATTACTATACTTGATGCTGTCACGACATTATCATGGATTAGTACTATACGGATCTCTTCATGCGATGTTATCCCCCTCGGAAGCATCGGATACATTATGTCATGTGCGTTTCACTTTCATCATGTACTCCTGTGCTTTCACCATACATGTACACTCTTGTGAATCACGTACTCTCATGTTCACAGAGCCTTCAGTATACTATCATGTGCACCCTTTTAAGGGCCCCATGTGATATCATGTACAATAACATAACCTGCTTAGATCCTTGTATACTGATTAGGGAAAACGGGAGAGTGCTAGTAGTCATGTGAACAATTCTTTAGTAGTGTAGATCATGTACAACTCTTTAGTGTAGATCATGTACAAATCTGTTCCGTTCACATGTGCTATCCTGTACTCTACATCACTAGCCACTGTTAGTTCTCTATTTATAGTAGATATTTCTATTACTGTTCTCTCCCTGTTTACATACTATATTTTTTTAGATCTTGTATCTTACTTTACTGCATGATTATATTTTCTAACCTGCTATAAACTGTTAAGATGTAATGTGCTCGCTCCTGTCCTGACTGGACCTGTTGATAAATTTTACAGATAGCCTGGGATTGCCTGCTAGCCTAGAGGAGACACAGTAGAGGTTGTTTAGATAGTTATTTCATTTTGTCTGGAGTTGTATTTACTTGTAGATTACTGTATTTGAGTTTTGAGATGTATTTCTGGGATTATGTATCTTAGACACTTAGACTTCTATCTCCTGTATCTCTTTTGGATTTTATATTTATCTATCTTTATCATTCTACCTTAGATTGTGATTGAGTTGTACCTCTGTGTTGGCCTCCTTATCGAGAGTATTCATATTATGCTAGTTATAGTTTATGACCTAGAACAGCGTTCTACCGCCGACACTGCGGGGTAGGCTGGGTGTTGTTACGTATTCGTACCCTCACGGTGGGTGCGGGTCGTGACACATTTTTAGTGGTGGCCCATGCAGGTCGAGTTTATGTAGGGGTATTCAAACTAGAGTACCACTACAGCCTGCAGTACAAATAGAATATATTTTGAAGGTACTCAATCACGGTTAGGATTTCTTGAGAGATTCCTGGGACGACCCTTGAGAATCTTATTTTAACTTCGATTTGAAATCTGTTTTTCCCTGATTTGATTTACCTTTACTTCCTGTTATTGAACTTGATTTTGATGGATTATTGTTGAATTTTGAACCTTGATGATAGTGGTTGAATTTGAGTCTGTATTTTTATGATTTCTGATGGATTATTGTTGAATTTTGAATCTTGATGTTAGTTGTTGAATTTGAGTTTGTATTTATATGTATATGTATATTTTTTTGGAATTAAGGTATAACTTGATAGCATACTTGATAAGAACAGTGAGAAAGGTAAAAGTCTACTTTATTATGGAATTTAGAATTTATTGCAGTCATATTTACTAGCATGACAAGGACGTAGAGCCTGATATAGCTATACTTATCTTAGTTATGAAATCTAGATTTTCTTGCAGCCATACCGGGTGGCGTGGTAAGAATTCTAGATAACATGATTATAGGGTGTATGCCTTATTATGGACTCTATCGTTTATTGCAGCTATGCTTATTGGCGTGGCAGAATTCTGACAACATAATTTCAAGAAGACGCATATGATTATCAGATTGTACCTTAAATATTTTTGAACATGTTTTCTCTACTTTTGTTTCAGTCCTTCAAAAAAAAAGAAAGAAAGAGAGAATTGTTATTTGTTTGTTTTGTTTTGTTTCTTATTTATTTAACTTAGGAGTAGCTTTAGCTGTTTTTATAAACTTTGTGTAACTTCTTACTATGAAATTCTTCTTAATACAATGAATCGATGATTTTGCTAGACTTTATCTAGGATTTGAAAATTTAGCTCTGGGTTTCAAAATGGGTTTTTCTTTTAAACAGATAAGCAAAAACAGATTTTATCGTTATTTCTTTCTTGCTATTATTCTTGTATTAAATAATAATAATAATAATACTGTCTTGATTACGTCAATCACCTGCTTGCAACCTTGGTAGGAATCTAATTGTTGGTCTTAACGTAGAATTAAAATTTTATATTGGGACATGAGAATATATATGAATATATATAGTGGACACTTTCCTGACACTTATGCATGCTACACTTGATTTCCACCTATCTGAATACATATTAATATGTCGTTAATGTTTAAATTTTCAAAACCCTAATATTTCCGATTCTCTGCTTTTCCTAGCTTAACTCGTAATTTAAATATAAAATTTCATGATAATAGTTTTATTTATATCACTGCACATGTATGTTATACGTAGGGTTTCAATTCAAAAAAAAATTTTGGTTGAGTTTTTTGTTTAAATTTGTCAAATCTGAGACTGTGTGCATATTAACCCTTAATACGGGATTTTAAATGTTAGTTCAAATTGATTGTTTTAAATGTAATATTTAGAGCTGTGTACATTGTTGTTGTAGGGATATAAATTTAGGTTCCATATTCTTACATGTTAGGTCGTGATAAACATTGAGTTGGTTTTGATGTGCAAATTCTCCAAAATCCTGAAAACTGAATACATGTTAACATTTTTACATTGATTTCCATGTTTAGTTCAATTTCAGATTTAACATGTAATATTGAACTGTATGCGTAGATAAATGTATTGATAGTATATTAGGGTTTTATTTCTATCATGTTAGGATGTATTGGGAGCATTGAGATTAGTTGTGATGTTTTAAACTCCTAAATTTTGAAATTGCATTATGTTAATATTGCACTGGTTTAAATGTTAGCTTATTTTCAGATTTTGTATGTAAATACTGAACTAAAACTGGGTTTAACCTTTCAATACTAAGCTATAACCCTGTACAAGGACACACACACACACCTTAACTTAGTATACCCTGTCATGTAACCTAACTCTTCCTCTCTATGTCATGATTAGCTTAGGCATACATGTTATAATGTATATACATACATAACTAAATCTCTACATCTTTATATATACATATATACATAGTTAGCCATGCATGTTATGAGCAAATGAGTTGTGTATTGTAGATTGTTTAACCAATATGCCATGATTAGTGTAACTTGATAGTTATTGTTTGAAATCCCAAATCCTCCTATGCACTTTCATGTATATTTCACATACACACACGCCTATTATCTAACCATATGAACATGTCCACATACACCCATACACACACGAACTACATAACTTGTACATAATGCTAGCTTTTTCCTCTCTAATGCTATATATATAAATATATTGTGATTGGATTTCCATGCAATTGGCTTTCATTCTTTAACTTTTGATTTTGATTTTCTTGAATAGTACCCCTTATTAGATAAATGGTAGTTAACTTTATTTTATTTTGATAAGTACCAGTTTTCATATAGGATGGTAGACTGCCTTACAGTCTTGATGATTGTTATTTCTGTATCTTTTCTAGTTTAGCACCCTAGATTGCTTGTGTGTTTTGATACCATATGACCGTTTTGGTTTAGCATGACTAGTATACCTAGATGAGACTTTCACTACCACCGTATGCCATGACCCTGTATGTCATCCTTTTAAATCGTATGATTGTTTAAGTTCTGAGACTTTGATTGTGGGGGGTTTGACCTAGAAGGAGTATGAACATTTTAATTTTGAGGATAAAATTTTTCTAAGGTGGGTAGACTTGTAACACCCAGTTCTCTAAAATGAGGGTAATTTTGAAATTTTGTAATTTTAATCATTTATTGATTTGACATTTAAATCATGATATGATTTTTGGTAATTTTTAAATTATTTTAAAACTATTTAAAATTATGACTTGTGATTTTGATGTTTTGCTAGTGAAACCCTAGAGACTGTTTGACCTAGAGCCTAACCATGTGATTAGAATATTTTAATGTCATTTCTGGCCTAAGGATATTTTTCATTTGACCTCTTTGAATTATTTTAATATTTATTGCGTTGGTGATTGTTGATTTTGACCTTTGATAGGTGTGATTTTGTGATGGTTTTGTGTCCGTATCGGACACGTATCAATTTTTATTTACAAATGTTTGATGTGCCTCAAAGAGATTTTTTTTATTGCTGATTTTTTTTTAAAAAAGTATTTGAATGAGATTGTTTTCTGCATGTGTTTCCTGTGATTGGTTTGTTTTAATTTCGAGGACGAAATTTTTTTTAAGGTGGATAGATTTGTCACCCCCAGTTTTCAGAAACAGGGGTATTTTTGTCATTTTACATTTTTGAATATTTTTAAAATTTATTTTATTATTTATGATATTATTTTGGGGTTGAAATTTATTTTATTATTTATTATATTGTTTTGGGGTTATTTGAGTCGGGTTCGAATTTCAACTCAATCCGACTTGAAACGGGGACCCGGGGGTAGTTTGACTCTAGTGGAACCCACACACTAGTTAGGCATAGCCCACATGATATTAATTTTAGTCCACATGATAGAAATATTTTAGTTAGAGGTTAGACTAATTATTATGGATAAGGTTAGTGTGATTAGAGACTTTAGAATGACTAATTTAGCCCCAACCAATTAGCCCTTTTCTAATACTCATAGAATAGGTTAGTGGGGGCATTTTGGACCTTACCATAATAGGACAAATAGCCCCATATGGCCAGCCACTTTGGGAGAGGATAGGCTCAAGTTTATTTCATTATTCTCATCCACACTCTCTCTCTTGTTCTTCTCCAAATTCCTAGAGAGCAATCTCTAGCAATTTCTCCACCAAATCCTTCCATTTTGCCACCAAATCTTCTTCTTTCCTTCTCCATTCTAGCCAAGGAGGAAGCTACCCAAGTTTGGGAGGATTCAGAGCTCGTTTGTGTCCTTTTGGAATCTCTACGTGTCGGTGTCGCTCCGGGAAGGCTTTTCTTCGATTCGATCTACCGGGAGGTATAAATCCCTTCTTCTTTTTATTTTTTCATGCATATAGGTCTATTTTGAACCAATAGGAATGACCCCCATGGTTGTATCTCCATTTGTGTCCATTTCGTGTCCATTTGGAGGTCATAGGAGTGTCCTTTGTGTTGTGGTTGTGTCCATGTGGGAAAACCCCAAATTTGGACACACTATGTGTTGTTATTATGTATGAATGAATTATTACATGTTTAATCTCATATTTTTGTATTGGAGATATGTTCTATAGTGTCTCATATATATATATATATTAGTGTAGAGAGTGAGTTCTTGATATATTATGTTATATACTTGTGTTCTTTTGTCTCAAACTACCCAAATCCGTCATGATTTTTATCCACGTTTTTAATTTCAGCCCTAACTTAGAAATGTCATAACTTCTAGCTCAAAGCTCGGTTTAATCTCCCGTTTTTTTTAAAAGAAGCGTATTAAAGTTAGCTTTCCAAAAACATATATTAATGGGCATAATTCTTTCTGTAACTTTCTGGAGAATTATTTGAGTGTCAGCTGTACGAAAGACAAACGCGTTCTCGGTGTTTTTGCGATTTTGGGAGTTTTCGGAAACGAAAATGCGATCCGTTTGAAGTTTTGGAAAGCTAACACATAGATCTATAACATACTTTAATCCTAGATTTTAATTCATGCTGAGATGGTATAGTATTGATTATTAGTAGGAGTTACTATTCGGCATATGCATTTTGTGCACCCTTGTGTGTAATATAATGTTCTATTTGATTTTAACCCATGTTAATGTATATACATTATGTAATTAAATAGAGAATGCAAACATGAGTAAATGTTTAAATAAATGATGTATGAGGTGTAAGTATCCTATCTAATGTAAGCATGTATAAGTATGGCTTGTAATGAATATGTATGTTCCATAGTATGTAATGTATGGTGCATATAGTAGTGCAAGAGAATAAATGAATGATGAATGAATGCAAGCATGAATGTAATATAGTAATAGATGTAATGTATGTAATATATAAGTTAATGAGATGTAATGTTCTATGTTAACACAAATCCTATATTACCTCATGTACCCCTTACACTATGTTGACACTGTCACATTTGACACTTTGTTCACTTATACTTTGACACTCTTTGATATGTATACACTATGTATGCCCATTTAAGCCTCACTTTTCTCTTTTCCATGTTCACATACACACACATAGCCTCTTAAATAAGTATTTACGAATACTGTTAACTTAGCTATGTATGTATATTGTATATATGTTAGCATATTGTGTTGTAATATATAAGTTTATATAACCATTTGAAATGCCATGATTATAGACCTAATATTGAATACCAATATATGCATGTGTATATATGTGTAGACATATATAGTTTAAAGTAATAGATTACCTAGTGTATATCCAATGTGAATTCTTGCCTATTTGAGTATTGAATAATTGCATGCTATATAGAGTTGGGTGTATGTTGGCTTGTATAGCCTTGTATTGTTGTGTGCTTGCTAGGATAGTCTTGGTTAGGCCTAGTAAGACTTGCTGGGTTAGGACATGACCTAGTTTGACCTAGTTTGACTAGTGCAGTTGACCAAAGTTGACCAAGGGTTGACTTTGGCCTAGTTTGACCTAGATTCATGTAGAATACATTATAGTGCTTTATATTACCCTTCTGGATATGTTGTGACTTGTGCTGTTCTAATTAGGAGCCAGACACCTCTCCTCAGACAGTATCTTTACCTTGGACATTCAGATATCAAGCGATTACATTCTTTGATCATTTCATATCCTGCTTAGAATTATATTCCTGCTTTAGATTACTATACTTGATGCTGTCACGACATTATCACGGATTAGTACTATACGGATCTCTTCATACGATGTTATCCCCCTCGGGAGCATCGGGTACATTATGTCATGTGCGTTTCACTTTCATCATGTACTCCTGTGCTTTCACCATACATGTACACTCTTGTGAATCATGTACTCTCATGTTCACAGAGCCTTCATGTATACTATCATGTGCACCCTTTTAAGGGTCCCATGTGATATCATGTACAATAACATAACCTGCTTAGATCCTTGTGTACTGATTGGGGAAAATGGGGGAGTGCTAGTAGTCATGTGAACAATTTTTTAGTAGTATAGATCATGTACAACTCTTTAGTGTAGATCATGTACAAATCTGTTCCGTTCACATGTGCTATCCTGTACTCTACATTACTAGCCACTGTTAGTTCTCTATTTATAGTAGATATTTTTATTACTGTTCTCTCTCTATTTACATACTGTATTTCTTCAGATCTTGTATCTTACTTTACTGCATGATTATATTTTCTAACCTGCTATGAACTGTTGAGATGTAATATGCTCGCTCCTGTCCTGACTTGACCTGTTGATAAATTTTACAGATAGCCTGGGATTGCCTGCTAGCCTAGAGGAGACACAATAGAGGTTGTTTAGATAGTTATTTCATTTTGTCTGGAGTTGTATTTACTTGTGGATTACTGTATTTGAGTTTTGAGATGTATTTCTGGGATTATGTATCTTAGACACTTATACTTCTATCTCCTGTATCTCTTTTGGATTTCATGTTTATCTATCTTTATCATTCTACCTTAGATTGTGATTGAGTTGTACCTCTGTATTGGCCTCCTTATGGAGAATATTCATATTATGCTAGTTATAGTTCATGACCTAGAACAGCGTTCTACCGCCGACACTGCGACGTAGGCTGGGCGTTGTTACGTACTCGTACCCTCACGGTGGGTGCGGATCGTGACAGTATGTATTACTCAATTGCGACGAGGATGAAGTGGAGAAGCTAGAGGGGTAAGTAACTCAGGATGATGAGTTTACGTCATCTCAATGTAATAGTATAAGCTAATATTATTTTACTAATCAGCGGTTGCTTCGTTGTTTTCTAGCACATATAATGATGAGTTGAGGCTGGTTAGACCCTACCTAACAGACGAAGCATTAGAACAAGAAATGAGACATCATTTTCCTTCTTGGTTGAGCGAATATGTAAGTAGCTCGGTAATTATTGGCCTCTTCTAATGCAACTGCGCAATAAATAACTTATTATCGCTTCTTTGATATTCAGGTCGATCGTCTAATTTCACCCGAGATTGAATTAATTAGAACTCTTGCCAAGGGACCAATTACTTTTGTTACAATATGGCCAAGTTACTGTGTCAATGACTTTCGGTTCAAGTCGACAAATGCTCCGATCAGAGACAGCTTCCTGGATCTTGATTCCACGAAAAACAGTTGTTTGTGTATCAAGTCTTCGAACTACAAAGACGTCGATCCAGAAAATGATTTCTTTGGCATCTTGCGAGAGATTGTGGAGTTGTCATATATTAATGGCAGAGAACCTGCAAAGATCGTGTTGTTCAAGTGTAAATGGTTCAATCCGATTGAAAATCAAGGTTGGAAAATTGACAAGCATGGTCTTGTGGATATAAACTACAAGCATAGATATCAAGGCTACGAACCGTTTGTCCTAGCAACTCAGGCTCAGCTCGTGTACTTCACAGCTTATCCGAGACGGGGAGCAACGAAGTCTGACTGGTGGGCAGTATGCAAGACTAAAGCCAGAGATACTTTTGATGTTGATGAAAAAGCTTACCAGGAGGACGAGCTACCTCTTGTAACCAATATTGTCGATGTGGACTCCACGGAAGTTACGTATTACACCACACATAATGTAGAAGATGTAGAATTATTCGAAGAGGAAGACGAAGCCGACGAAGGCGAAGATGAAAGTGAAGATGAGGAGGAAGAGGAAGATGAGGTCGAGGAAGACGAACAAGATGATTATTCTGAAGATGATTGAGAGAGATATACTTATCTGAACTTAGATGTTTCTTCTAGAATATATTATCTGGACTTAGATGTTTATTGTAGAATGTATCATCATATGTTGTCTTGGTTATTATCTTGTCTTTGTTGTACTTTCATATTTCTAGTCTCTATTATTTGTTGTACTTTCATATTTCTAGTCTCTATTATTTGTTGTGCTTTCATATTTCTAGTCTCTATTATTTGTTGTACTTTTATATTTCTAGTCTCTATTATTTGTTGTATTATTATATACTGTTATCAGGTATGGCAGGTCGTCGCGGAGCGTTCCGAGGGGGACGACGAGGTCATGATCCTCCGGTAGGTACTGCTAGAGGACGGAGTTTTCCTTCGGTATTTCCTGCTGGTACCGGCTCTGGATCCTCGTCGCCGATTACTCCTCCATATCGGACAGTAGCTGGGGCTGCTGGGACGACGTCACGTGGCATATCTCCTGGGACGAGTAGTTCCAGGCCTGTTGAGAGTGCTCGCCCGTCTAACGTTCCTGATGCTGATACGACGATGGAGACGGATGAGCAGATGGCGGAGGCTGCGGCGACGACCGAGGCGACGGCACCGACGGCCGACCAGCATCATGCAGATGATGCGTGCGCACCTCCGGAGGAGAGGAGGACGGAGATCTGGGCCGACGGTACAAAGTAGGTGTTTTGGTTTATAATTTTTTTTCTTTCTGTTTTAATCATAATTTAAATTTTTTTTATGAATATAATATGTTTGTATAGATATCGTCCCCCAGAGGTACAGAGACGTCTAGGCCACATGCTGAGGCATAATTATGGTGGTGCTTGGATTAACTACTCTGATGCTCCGGACGAGAGGAAGGCCTTCTGGTTTGTGCGCTTCAAGGTTAAAATATATTTGCTTTTAACATGAATCATATAATTTTTGCATATTATATATAACTGATAAATATTTGGTTTGCACTGTTCTAGGATATGTTTTTCTATCCACCGCACCGGGCCGAGCTTATCGAGGGGATGTTTCCTGCCGTCGCTGCCAAGCTGATCCGCGACTCTATCAATGATCAGAAGGATCGTGATCGTGCCGGAAAGCCGATCCAAGGTTGGATCACCCCTAATCAGTGGAATGCGATGAAGGCTCAATTCGACGAGCCAAGGTACAAGGAGAAGTCGGAGAAGGCCAAGGCGGCTAGGCAACATGCCTCGAAGTGGTGCGGTGGGTCGATTCCGATGACGGAACATTTCCATCGTCTGGTATGTCTTCCACTTTTAGAAATATTATTTTAATGCAAAACTGATAAAGTATTACTAAGATAATATATTTAATTACAGGTAAGGAAGGTTGGTAACGCCGACATGGTGACCGTCTTCCTGGCCACCCATCGTCGCGGCGGTAACCTTATTGATGAGAGGACCGAGCAGACTTATGTAAGTATTACAATACGTTATCTTAATTTAATACTTCGTGTCAATTTTAATATAACTTAGTAAATATGATGCAAATAAATATTCATGTAGTTAGTAATAATAAGTACATTAATTAGAAATTAGAAATAATAAGTACATTAATTAGAAATTAGTAATAATAAGTACATTAATTAGAAATTAGAAGTTAGTAATAATAAGTACTTTCTAGGCCGAGTATCAGAGGCTGCAGGAACGGGCGGCTACTAGTGCACCTGATGCAGGAGAGGCCGGTACTTCCTCGCAGCCCACTCAAGATCTGTCGGAGGACGACCTGTGGATTGCCGTCACTAGTAGACTCCGTAGGGGTACGTACTATGGTACGGGATCCTATGGCGCCCTAGTTGCGACCCAGTCCTCTAGGACATCTCCTGCTAGTGTACATGGTCCACAGCCGTCACAGGAGTCTGTCCGAGTCCACCAGATGATGGAGTCTCTCCGTGACAACCTGCTACGACGGATCGAGGAGCAGTCTTAGCACCCTACGGACGATCCTGCGCTGCTAGCACGATTGGATGCACTCGACCGCGATATTATGGACCTCAGGGAGACGACTGAGAGGACAGAGCGCACCGTTGGAGGGTTAAGCGCACGGTGACGGAGCTGCAGACAGGACAGGTAACCATGTGTCACCCCCAGTTTTCAAATTAGGGGTATTTTCATTATTTTTCAAGTTTTATTATTTTTAGGAATTTTTATTTATTTTATGTGATTTTTTGGGATTTATTTGGTTTGGTTTGGATTTTATCCAATTCGGACTCAAGTTGGAGACCCGGGTAGCTTGGACCCTAGTGGGACCCACATACTAGCTGGACTTGGCCCACATACCATCCTAATTAGGCTAGAAACCATAAACCCTATTTTCCATGGCTTAATTAGTCATTTTAGAGCTTAATTGGTTAATTAGAAACAAACCGAACCAAACCGAATTCAATTTGAACCTAAACCAAGTCTAATGGGTTGGGGGCTTATTGGATCCCCAACCCAAACCCATTAGCCATGGCCGGCCATGAGTAGGAGCCCCCCCCCCCCCCCTTTCTTCCTCATTAAGCAAACTCTCTCTCTCTCTCTCTCAAATTCTTTCTTTCTTTCCAAGCTCTCTCTCTCTCTCCAAAGAAACCTATCTAGGTATGCTTCTAATTCCTCATTTATTACACTTTTGCATTTATTTCCCTCACAATAAATGGAGAGGAGAAGATTCTCCACCATTTGCCCATAAATTTTATAGGGTTCCCTAGAAATCTAGGTTAAGGAATTAGTAGGGGTTTATATATATATTGAATGGTATATATATATATATATATATATATATATATATATATATATATATATATATATATATATATATATATATTTTTTTTTTTTTTTTTTTTTTGAATGGTATATATATATATATGTATATATATATATATATGTATATGTATATATATATATATATATATATATATATATATATATATATATATATATATATATATATATATATATATATATATATATATATATATGTATATGTATATATTTTTTTTATATGTATATATAAAAAAAATATATATGTATATGTATATATATGATTATAAGTATTTGTGTGTGTGTGTAGGGAATGAGAGTGGTGGTGGTGGTATGTGAGAGTGGTAGTGAGTGTGAGAGTGTGTGTTTGTGAGAGTGTGAGTGTTTGTGTGTGTGTGTCTATATTTATATATATATATATATGTGTGTGTGTGTGTGTGTGTGTATTTATATATATGTAGAGATATGTGTGTGTGTGTGTGTGTGTGTGTGTGTGTGTGTGTGTGTGTATGTATATATATGTAGATATGTGGATGTGAGTGTATTTATATATATATATATATATATATATATATATATATATATATATATATATATATATATATATATATATATATATATATAGGTATATATATAGAGAGATAGATGAGAGGGAGGAAGAGGAGATAGAAAAAAAAGAGGGCAGCTGCAGCAGCAGCTACAGCTGCACCAACAGCAGCAGCAACTGGCAGCAGGTGGCTGCCAGTTCCCCCTCCCCCCAATTCAACCCCTTAAACCCCCTTTTTAACCCCCATGTGTATATATATATATATATATATATATATATATATATATATATATATATATATATATATATATATGTATATATATATATATATGTTTATATATATGTATAGATAGGTAGTTATATAGTTGGATGAGAATTAGAAATAGAAGAAAAGATTAGAAGAAGTAGGGAAGAGAAGAAGAAAATAAGAAGAAGTTGAGAAGAGGATTAGAAGAAGATAGAAGGAGAATTAGAAGAATAAAAGAAGTAAGGAGTTTAGAATAAGAAGAATAGGAAGAAGAGTTAGAAGAAGAATGGGAAGAAGGATAATAAGAAGAAGGGGAGGAGAAGGATAAGGAAAATAGGAATTTGAAGAGGAGAAAATAGAAGAAGAAGAATAGGAAGGGAAAGTAGGAAATAGGAAATGGAGGAGAGCAAGTTAGAGGGTGAAACGGAGCTCGGAGTGTCGAAATGAGTTGAAACTTGGCGTGGGGCTAGAATACGTGAATTAGATTTTGCGGGTAGGCTCCCGAGTGGAAATCGGAGTTGTAGGGCGCCGGTATCGCCCGTACCATTGCGTATCTTGAAATATTCAAGATACCGGCAATAGGCCGTATCATGGACTAGATGTCCACTTTACTTAGGTATCTTGGTAGGTAATATATCTATAGGCTAGTATCTTACTACCCTAGGGAGCTCGGGTCAAAATACCAAGCGTAGGTAGGCTAACTAGGTTTCCACCTAGGCTAGAAATTTACCTTAGAAAAGGTAAAATAGGATATTGGCCTACGGCCAAGATTTTGAGTTTCGAAGTCCAAGATGGACTTGGATATGGATTGTAGAGGTTGGTAATAGTTAGAAATAGTCGCCTAGACCTAGTCTTGATCCCGGTTGACCACGGTTGACTTTTTAGACCAAAAGTTAACTATGGGTCAACACTTTACCCAATTTAGTCCCAAATTCTATTAGACTTGTGTAGTTGACCGAAAGTCAACTATTAGTCACCATTGACCTAGGATTGACCAGAGTTGACCAGGGTTGACCAGAGTTGACCAGTTGACCAAAAGTCAACTGTAAGTCAACCGTTGACTCAAATCGACCTAGATTAATTCCGTTTGACTTACATTGACCCAGTATGACCTAGCTAGACCTAATATGACTTAGATTGACCTCGTACAGTCTAGTTTGATGTGTCTTGACCTAGAATGACTTAAATAGGGTTTAAATTGATTTGACTTTACTTCCTAAACATAGTATTGATACGTCTTGTTCTCTATAGGTCCTCGAGACGCTGCATTTGCTCCAGTTGACATATCATACCATATTACAGGCGAGTACATTCTCTGACACTTTTCCAATTTATGATGATTGTTATAATTCATGTAATTAGTGTAGATATGCTTGTTCTCGACACATTGGTCACACGGATTGGTATTCATGGATCCCAACATGAGATGTTATTCCTCGTTATCTTGGTATATCTTGTGCAAGCTCCCTTGTAGTTCTTGTGCAATATATGGACACCGTTTCTCGAGGAGACTTGCTCTCTTCTCGTAGAATCCCGTGTCATAACGTGTCTTGCTTGGATCCACTCTACCAGTCGGGGGCAGGGAGTATTAGTGTAGATATGTGGTCAAAGCCTATTGTGTACCCATTGTGCACCTATTGATTGTGAGTGTTGATCATACACCCCACGTATGATTAGCCAGGCCTGTTACTATTTTATGCAGGTTCCCAAGCCGGTCACATATTGCAGCTAGTACTCACACACCTAGATATATGACTCTTGATTCTTGTACATGCCATGATCAGTTTACTTGCCTTGTTCTAGCTCTAGTTTTACAGCTTACCTTGCCATGATACTCATATGTACATTCCATGATTTTCTTGTATATACTCTTTATTTACAGTCTTATAGCTTTTGTCATATCTTGTGAACTGTTGTTAGTAGATTGTACTCGTTCCATCCTGACAGGATATGTTGACAAATATTACAGATGCTGACGAGGGAGATTATTGTACCTACTACGGTCCGGATGACGTAGTGGGCATAGACTTGGAGACGTTGGTCCAGCAGGGCTTAGCTCCGCCTGACGAGACCTTACCACTTGCTTAGTTAGAGTAGGTCTTTTGTACTGGACTTTGTCTCCAGCTACTTTTGAGACTGTTATTATTATGGATTGTATTTAGAGACTTGGACTTGTATATATACTTGTGTTGGACTTGACAGGTTATTATTTTATCGTCTTGTTGTCTTTATATTTCAGTCTTTACTTTGTTATCTTAGAGTTGTGATTGAGTACTCATATATATTCATTGTTTGTCCTCCGTTCGGAGTTGACCATATTCTCGACAGGTTTTGATGTATATATATAAACTGTTTAGAGTAGAAAACCTACAGCGTTCCATGCCGTTTTTACGGTGAGGGCTGGGCGTTGTCACGTACACGTGCCCTTATAGCGGGTGCGGGTCGTGACACCATGGCCGAGAGGATGAGATTGCCACAGGAGTCGATGGTCCAGAGCAGTGATAGAATGTTATCTATCATGGATTCATACCACAAGCGACTTACAGCGTTGGAGCGTGCTGGTCCTCCGGGTGTGCCTTCATCGTCGTCGACTCTGCCGCCTCCACCGCCTTCTTCTTCGACACCGACTCCATCGATGTCACTGCCTGCTCCATCGGTATCGATTTTACTTTAGGAGTATGAGTTATTCTTATCCCTTCGTCGCAGCGGTGCCCCTCCTGCACCAGATTCCTAGTAGTCCTAGTTAGGACTGTTTCTTTGTATTTGTTTCATTCTTTGTTTATGACTTGGATATTTGTTGGTTGTGTAGATTTGGATGTTTGGATCCTATTCTATTTGTTGGTTGTGTGTAGACTTTGGTTATTTGGTTGTAAACTTTGTTATTTGGGGTAGAATTGGTTATTTGGATACTTGTTGTTGTGTGATTGTTGTAGACTTGGTTATAGGGACTGAAACCTGTGTACAGTGAGAAATGGACATTCTGAGAACTGGACATTATGTGATTGTTGTAGACGTGGTTATAGGGACTAAAACCTGTGTACAGTGGGAAATGGACATTCTGTGATTGTTTGGATCCTATTCTACAGTAAGAAATGGTTATCTTTTTAAACTGCGGGGAGAAATAAAGATTCTGTATTTTATTTTATTTTATTTTTTTTGCAGATTTAGCGACGTATACCGACGTTTATCGACGTCCACCGACGTACGTTTGTGTCGGTAAACGTCGGTAAATCTGTAAAATTTTCCAGGGTACCGACGTTTACCGACGTCCGTATACGTCGGAGAACGTCGGTAAACGTCGGTGCACGTCGGTAATCATCCCAGGAATTCCCAGGATTTTACCGACGTGTAGTGACTTTGAACACGTCACTAAACCATCGACCACACGACGGTAATCGTCGGTAAAGTTACTGACGCGTAGCAATGTCATACACGTCACGAATACACCGACGACACGACGGTAGACGTCGGTAATATACCGACGTAGTTATATGTCGGTCAACGTCGGTACTTGCGACGTTTGGCGACGTTTTGAAGATCAGCGACTTACATTTCCGCGACCAGCCCAAAACGTCGGTAATTTCGTCGCTAAAAATATTTAGCGACGAAATTTGTCGTTTTAGCGACGTCTTTAGGCGTCGCTAAAACGACTTATTCTGGTAGTGAGTTTTTGGCTCATCAGCGGGCATGGTGGGCTCGAACTATCCAGAGGATTTATCTCATGTCAAATTTCCTCAATCCAACCCCGAATACCCTGCAGCGAGAGCACAGCTAATATCTGCACAAGGAGATAGGATGCTGTTATCCATGATCGACGGGGAAGTGTTAATGTCACTGGACAACCAACAATTCCTGAAACCGGCTTTCTTATTCGGGGATGCGATAGATTTCAAATCGCAGACTCATCCCAAGAAGGAGGCTTGGGTATTTAGATCTGGAGAAAGGGTGATGTATCTCCCTGACATGGACAGGGATTACCCTCTATCTGCTTTCATCCATGCTAGCCATCACCGTCACCGAAACTCTAGTAGTTTCAGCTCCAGAAACGGCTGGAGTAATTAAAATTGAAGACATTGCTCCCGAAACTCCTGGAAACCAGTTGACTATGGTAGCAGTAACAATAATGGCTTCATCTCAGCCTGCTATCAGAGCAACTACATCTGCAAGTATTGAAGACACAATCCCTGAAGCTCTTAGGGATTAACTGGCTGTGACAACAGTAACAAGAACGGTTTCATCTCAATCTGCTGTCACACCAACAGCATCTGTTCCTAGTCTCCAGAGAAGAGACCTAGTAGATATTGCTGCACCGCCAAGTTCAAGCATAGAAATGAATCTCCTAGTTGAGATTCATACTGACACTTTTTATAAAACTTTGGTGACCCTAATCAAGATGGTCCTGAATAAGGGCCTCAATTATGAGAGCTTGAAGGCATCTATGGCTCTTACCATCAAGAACGTTGCTATGTTCAATGATACGGGAAGAGCAGCAGCATTAGAGAAAATTATGGAGGGTCTTGAATAGCCCATCGGAGAATATCTTAAGCTGTCAAGCGAGACTATTGAAAGTCTCATACAAGAAGAATATGACGCCATAACAGCTGATTATCTTGATCGGGAGACAAGATATACTGAAGCTCTCCATGATTATAGTATAAAGGTTGCCAAAGAGAAAGCCTTTTTAGCTGAAATACAGCCCGAGCTGGATGGTCATAGAGCAGCCTATGACACCTCAAACCAGGAGATTCAGCAGCAGAATGATAAAATCCAAGAAATTGAGGCTGAATTGGCTCGCTTAAAGGCAGAGAGGAAACAGATGATCGCGGCTCAGAATCAGCACCTTGCTCAGGGCTCTATTTTAGAAGAACAGGCCTATGGAGCTGAATCAACTATCAAGACCCTTGATAAAGCCAAGGATAATCTGATAATCAGCTTCGCTGGACTTTCTCATATTTGTACTACTGAAGCTCGACATGCTGAAGCGACCAAGAAGGTATTGAGCTTTCGTGATAGGCGCCTGGCAGAACTCCAAAAATTGCTGAAAGATATATCTGCTCCGCCATAGGCAAATAAGGAGCTTTTGTAACCTTTATCTTATCCAAGAAATGAATAAAATATTTGTTTTGTGATCCTATCATTTATTTTGCAATTAAACAATAGGCATGAGATAGAAAATACTTATCAGAGGTAATATAGACATGATAAGTCTTCGAAACTCAATAAATTGTATCTATCTAGAGGTAATATGGACATGATAGATACTAAAATCTTATTTTTTGTTTAGAGTATACAATACTATCAGAGGTAATATGGACATGATAGATCGTAACAACTCAAAGAAAAAATAGATTAATATCTATTCAGAGGCCAAATGAACATGATAGATAGGAAATACAAGCAGATTTAATATTTATTCAGAGGTCATGATAACATGATAAATAACAAATCCAACTTTTTAATCAAATGATAAGATAGAAGATTAAAAAAATTCACCGAGGAGACAAGTAATCAGCTTAACCAAACATTGGTAGCTGGGGAAATAAGAAGACAGACGTCACTGAGAGTATACGTCAATATCAATGAAAGAATGAATGAACCAACGTTTCCTTCGGAAAAAGAAAGGGTTAATTCAATTCCACAATTAAATGGATGAATCTGATGTAATGAATGGACAGGTCTTTTCGGGAATAAAAAGTTGTTTTCAATTTCCAAGACCGGTTCATTAATAGCTCTCTCCTATAAATAGATGAGAACTTTTTGTAAAGTTTCATCCTTGATTCCACTCCTCTATCGGAAATGTCTTCCAAGGACGTGCTGCAAAAGACCGAAGTCACCATGAAGGTTGAAGACGTCATCGAGACGCGCCCAATGGAGCCAATTGTGTCAGGCCCAACCGATATAGGCGAAGGCTCTTCTACGCCCAAGCCACCGCAAGACATTTTTGCGTTCTTAGCAGAACCAGGAAAAACTCCTGAAGAAGTGGCGCTGAGGGTGGCTGCCTGCAAATTTTTCGTGAACTCAGGTAATGATGTCTTCGATGCATTAGCCGACTATGTATTTAATAAGGAAGGCAGTGGTCCTCGTCCTTAATCCTTTGTTCTGATAATGAAAAATAAAAAGATTTTATTTTTATTTTGTTTCTGTTTGGTTTTTTTTATACATAGTACTTCTTAAGAAATTTGCCATTGATCGGCATCATGAGTAAATCTCCATTGGGCTTAGATAACCGATAGGCACCATTGGAAAACACGGTCTCGATTACATAAGGGCCTTCCCATTTTGCTTAGAATTTCCCTTTGCTTTTATGAGTCATTACCATCGGTCTTCGAACAGCTAAAACCAGTTCACCGACCTTGAATACCCTCTCTTTAACTTTACGATTGAAAGTTCGAGATATACGGGCTTGATATAACTCAATATGCTGTTGTGCTTGAAGACGCTTCTCGTCCAATCCTTCAAGTTCTTGGAGTCGTAAGCGATTATTGTTCTCTGTAGTTAGCTCATTAGCAATGGCTATTCGAAGAGATGGAATTTAAATTTCCAATGGAAGGACAGCCTCACATCCGTAAACCAGTAAAAATGGTGTGAAACCGGTAGGAGTTCGGACTGTTGTTCGATAAGCCCATAAACATTCTCCAAGTTTCTCATTCCAATCACGTTTATTAGAAGAGACAAACTTTTTGAGAAGTTTGATGATTTCTTGTTGAAAGCTTTGGCTAAACCATTAGCAGCTGGATTATAAGCCGTAGAAGCCAGATTTTGAATCCGATTCTTATCACAGAACCGATAAAATGTCTGACTGGCAAATTGTGGTCCATTATCATGAATTATCCGTCGAGGAATCCCGAAGCGATAAATGACATAGTGTTTGATGAAGCTGATCACATTAGATATTTTCACTTCAGTAAGGGGAACTGCTTCTGCCCACTTAGAAAAGTAATCGGTTATAGCCAATATAAACCGATGTCCTTTAACAGAAGGGGGATTAATAGGACCAATAATATCCATACCCCAAGCTTCGAAGGGCCAAGAAGCTGTTGTAGGATATAAAAATTTAGAAGGTTGGTGAATAAAGTCAGCATGAATCTGACATGCTTTACACCTTCTGGCATAATCCACAGCATCTGCTATCATGGATGGCCAATAATACCCCATTCTTCGAATGCGATCTTGTAACTTCGGACCTGGTTGACGAGCACCACAGACACCATCATGAGCTTCGCGAAGTGTTTGTTTAGCTTCACTTTCTGAAAGACAGCGCAGCAAAAGTCCATCATATGAACGACGGTATAGCATATGTAAAGACGAATCATAATAAAACCGAAATGATCGTCTCTTGATTGATGCAGCTTCTTTTGGATCTTCAGGTAAAATCCTATGAACCGCATAATCAATGAATGGACTTCTCCAATCCTTTTGCTGGGAACTTAACTCTGTAGTATAACTCTGTTCAATATATATATTATTCTTGACACAGAATAAGTCTCGATCCAACAAAGTAATTGTGTTTTGTCTTCGAATTGGAACAGTTAAATCTGCAGCTAAGCTAGCGAGAGCATCAGCTTCCACATTCATGAGAACGTGGTATGAATTCGATGAAGAATCCTTTGAATGAAAGAACCAACTCGACTACCACTTGATGATAAGGGATGAGATCAGGATTTCTGACTTCATAAGTCCCTCTAACCTGATTAACAATCAGTTGAGAATCTCCATAAGCTTCCAAGAATTCAATGTCCAATTATTTTGCTACTTGGAGACGAATCAGCAAAGCATTATATTCTACTACATTGTTAGAGCATGGCTCATTGAGAGAATAGGTACGGTATATGACCATTTTGTGAGGAGAAACCAAGACGATTCCTACCCCAGAGACAATATTGCCTTTAGGCCCAACCCGTGATGCTCCATCAAAGTATAACTGCCAAATATCATTTCTCAAAGTCATGTTGCAATCCACAACTTCGTCTGGAATATCTTCATATAGCTTTGATGTCTCAGGTATAGGGTGAGCTGCTAAGAAATCAGCTAATGCTTGACCCTTCACTGATTTTTGAGGTACATAGACCATGTCATAAGGAGTGAGCAACATCGCCCAGGTAGCTAACCTGGAATTAAGAATACTCGATTTTCTCATCAATACCCGAATAGGATTTATTCTGGAGATAACTTGAATAGTCTGTCATGTCACATAATGTCGTGTCTTTTGAATAGCAAAAACCAAAGCCAGATATTTCTTTTCTACAGGAGTATACCTGTGTTCAGCTCTGGCCATCATTCGGCTGAGATAATAAATTGCCTGTTCATGACCTTTGTCACTCTTTTGTGCAAGAAGAGCACCAAGTAAATGATCTAAGGCTCGAACATAAAGCAAAAATGGTCTTTCTACCACTGGAGGTACCAGAACAGGTAGATTTGTAAGATATTGTTTGATGTCGTTGAAGGCTTTTTGACATGCCTCATCCCAAACAAATGACACACCTTTCTTTAACAGACGAGAGAAAGGCTGACATCTTCCAGAAAGATTTGATATAAATCTCCTGATATAAGCAATGTGACCTTGGAAGCCACGCAGTTCCTTTAGATTGTGTGGAGGACGCATTTCAAGAATTGCTTTAATTTTGTCAGGATCAACATGGATACCTCCAGAAGTAATGACAAATCCCAAGAATTTACCACTGGAAACCCCTAAGAAAGACTTAGTGGGGTTCATCTTCAATTGATGCCGACGCATCAATTCAAATACTGTCTTTAAGTCTTGAATGTGATCATCTTTTGATCGATTTTTGACAGCAATGTCATCTACATAACATTCAACTATTTTTCATAGATGTTCTTGAAAGATGTTGCTCATAGCCCGTTGATACGTGGCACCGACATTTTTAAGACCAAACGGAATAACCGTATAGCAATAAACCCCAGGGGGTGTTCGGAAAGCAGTATGCTTCTCATCTTTGGGATGCATCTTGATCTGATTGTATCCAGAGAATCCATCCATGAAAGACATGCGTTCAAAACCGCATGTGTTGTCTATCATAACATCAGTAACTGGAAGTAGAAATTCATCCTTTGGACAAGCTGCATTAAGATCTCGAAAATCTATGTAAACTCGGACTTTTCCGTTCTTCTTCATAACAGGAACAATGTTGGCAACCCAGTCTGGATGTTGTTCTTCACGAACAAAGCCACATGTAATCAACTTTTTGACTTCTGCTTCAATCGCATCCATCATATCAGGTCGAAAACGCCGTTGCTGTTGTTTTACAGGCTTGGCATTAGGAAGAATATTAAGTTTATGAGTAGCCACCTTCGGATCTAAACTCGGCATATCCTCATAACTCCATGCAAAGATATCGATATATTCTTTGATTAGCTGTATTAACTCTTCCTTCTCATCTTCAGAAAGATTCTTACTGATGAATATTGGTTTGGACATAGTTTCATCTCCAACATCAATCTAGAGAATCTTATCCTCCGTAGGTGGTTGTCGTTGTTCAAAACGAAGTTCCTACTATGTGTCCATCTGTTGAGCCCGAGGGTCATTCTCAAATGGCCCAGATTTACCATCAGTTTGAACCATATTAACTGAGAATATACACTCAGATTCATCATAATAGTCTTCTTCAGCATATTCGATGAAATGGATTTCTTCTGAATCTGAGAATTGTGAAGACACTACTAAAATAACCCCTTTTAGCGACGTCAGAAGACGTCGCTAAATAAGAAAAATCCGTCGCTAAAAGCTATTCGCGACATATTTAGCGACGAAAATTGGATGTCGCGTATAGGCATGTCGCAGATGACAATTTCGTCGCAGAACGTCGCTTTTTGCGATGTCACGTTTAGTGTCGCTAGACGTCGTAAAATTCACGACAGATAGCGACGTCAGGTTACGTCGCCAAAATAGCGACGTAGAGCGACCACTTTGTGACGCGGTAAACTTTATATATGATGACATGGCATGGCAGCCACGTGGGCACTTTAGCGACGCCTAGCGACAAATTTAGCGACGTCCGCTCTCAGGTTGTCATATCCCACGTCAGCAGTTTAGCGACTTCTAGCGACGTTACGTCACTATTTAGCGACGTATAGCAACGTGTACGTTCCGTCGCTGTACGTCGTAGAACGTCGCTATACGTCGCAGATATTATAAAAAAAATTTAAAAAAATATAATTGGTATTTTTGTTATGCTGTGTGTCTGTGTTTACAATGTGTGTGAAGTGAAGTGTTCGAACCATCGACAGTTTCGCTTACTGTTCTATATTTTATCTTGGTTAGAAAGTGCAACAGTTCAGGGTGCACTTCTCAGAGCTTCCTCTTCACGTCCTTCACCTTCTCGGGAACCTTTACGACGTCCGGAGAAAGTGAAGGACGTGAAAATGAAGCTCTCAGAAGTATACCCTGAACTGTTGCTCTTTCTATCCAAGATAAAACATACAACAGTAATCGAAACTGTCGATGGTTCCGAATACTGCATTTCACATTCACTGTAAACACAGACACACATCATCACAAAAATACACATTATATTTTTTTTAAATTTCGGCAGCACCTCCTTTGTATATCAGATCATCGCTTATAACCTAGTGTAGGTATATTTGTCATCCCCGTCGCAGATATCACAAAGTAAATATCATAATAAAAATAGGAGGCAGTACAAAGTAAATATCACAGACACACATCCTCACAAACATCCAATAGAGTCAAATAAAAATGGGAGATGATAAAAAGTCTTCCACCAAGTGTATAAACAAAAGTGTACCAATAAACAATTTGCCCATAGGGCCAATACATACAAGTTATAAAAAAATCAATAACATCACTGCGGATCCCTGCCGCGCATCTGGGATAGAATATAGTCATACTGCTCCTGGGTGAGCTGCACCGTAGGGGCAGTAGGAGGCAGTACAATATCTGGAGTCGGCGCCATCGATGGACTGGGAGGACGTATCTGCTCCAGCCCTCGCAGTCGCTCACCATAAACAGCAAGGGTACTCACCACCCTCTCAGTACTCGCCTCAAGCGAAGCCGAAACCTGAGTGAGTGAGGCAGACATGCTCCTCTGCGATCCCTCCAGCTCGACCTGTCTACGCTCTGTGTGCTGCGTAGACTCGGTGAGCGTGTACAAGCTGGCAGCTGTAGCCTGATACAGACTCATCAGCTCCTGTATACTGCGCTCGACCGTATCAAATCGTCCGGTAACGATCGGAGGGTCGGATCGTCGCTCGACCGCATCAGAAATCTGCTGCTGCAACTCGCGACGCAGCTCCTCGATCTGACGACGAATATCCTCAGCTCGTGACGACGCCTGCGAAGCCGAGACTGCACACTGACAGAGGGGGCCCGGGATGACTCCGAAGCCAAATACGCGTCGTAGGATCCCGTACCGTAGTACGTACCCTTCTGAAGACCGCCAACGGTGGTCATCCAGAGCTCGTCCGGCAATGGAGCTGTAGGCGGCTGGGAGGAACTACCAGCCCCTCCCTCTGCTGGCGCACTAGCAGCAGTAGCCGCCTCCTCCTGTAGCCGAACAAACTCGGCCTAGAACAATGTTTGCTAACGTATAAGTATTTGCTAAAGTCTATATTGATATCTATTTTCCTGTTTTCTAAATTATAGTAAATTAATATAAAGAATAGAACGTACATATGCCTGCGTCGCCCTCTCGTTAATGAACTCCCCAGCCCTCCGATGGGTGACCAGGAAGATGGTCACCATGTTCGGGTCCTCACCCTTTTTTACCTATTAAAATATATTATCTATTATTAGTATTAAACATTCTATCGAACTATATATAAATTAATGTCCGTCATAGGAAACGTACCAGACGGCGAAAATGCTTCGTCATCGGAATGGAGCCACCACACCACTTACCGGCGCTCGACCGTGCCACCTTGGCCTTGTCAGACCGCTCCTGGTACTTGGGCTCGCTGAATCTAGCCTTCATCGCAGCCCACTGGTCTGGCATGATCCAACCATGGATCGGCTGTCCGGAGCGATCACGACACTTCTGGTCGTGGATCGCATCACGGATGAGCTTGGCTGCGACGGCAGAAAATTAGCCCTCGATCCTTGCCGCCCGGTATGGTGGATAGAAATAGGTCCTCTACAAGAAGTAAAATACAAAAGTTGTATAATATACACAAATGATTATTAAAATTTAAAAAAAAAAAATTTACCTTGAAGTGGGCGAACCAAAAGGCCTTCCTATCTGCGGGAGCATCTGAGTAGTTAATCCAAGACCTACCATAGTTCTGCCTCAGAAATACTCCCAGCTGTATATGTACTGCAGAAGGCCGATACCTATACAATAATAATTCTCATGAATATATATGTACATATAATCATTTGAGAAATATATATTAACTAATTAACTTACTTCATAGGCCCGTCCGTCCAAATCTCCATACGCGTCTCGTCCGGGGGAGCGCACGGAGGGTCGCTCTCAAGTCTTACATATGCACTCAACCATGATGGAAAATAATGCCTTATTTCTTGTTCTAGTTCTTCTTCTGTTATGTGTGGCCTACCTGACCTCACATCATCATTAAATATGCTAAAAACAACATCGTGCAATTAATATAATAGTATAATAATCAACACTATTAAAATAATGTAGACGTATTATTTGCTTACCCCTCCAGTTTCTCTGCTTCCTCCTCGTCGCAGTTGTGTAATACATACACCTGAGCAGCCCTTAGCTCATCATCGTTCAGATATCTCTTCTTCATTTTACCCGATGGCTTTCCTGGAGCATTGAATACCTTCAGTATTGTATCATTACTTTCATGATCTCCGTCTTCGTTTCTGGGAGCTCTCGTTCTATTAGTTGCAACATGAGGCTTGAAATACATCGAACAAAAGTTTGTAATCTCCTCGAGAACATAGGCTTCACAAATAGAACCCTCGACCCGTGCCTTATTTTTTACCTTTCTTTTTAAGTGATTCAAATGTCGCTCGAATGGGTACATCCATCGATATTCGACGGGTCCACCAACACGTGCCTCATAGGATAGATGAATCGGCAAATGCTCCATAGAGTCGAAGAATCCAAGAGAAAACACCCTCTCTAGCTTGCATAGTGTTACCGCAATGTCCTTCTCTTACTTTTCTAGACGATCAATGAGCAATTTCTTAGAACAAAGATCCCTGAAGAATATGCTAAGCTCCGTCAATGGATCCCAAACTGCCTGCGGTAAGAATTCCTGAAATGCAATCAGAATTAACCTCTCCATGAATACGTGACAGTCGTGGCTCTTCATACCCGTCAATTTGTTTTCCTTCGGATCGACACATTTTCTCAGATTTGACACATATCCGTCTGGAAATTTTAGGCCCTAGATCCACCGACAAAGTCTCACTTTATCCTCCTTATCCAGCGAGAAATTTGACTTCGGCAGGAACTGTTTTCCATTCTGCTCTATCAAATACAACGTAGGGCGTTTGCATATTTCTTCTAAGTCCAACATGGCCTTGGGATTGTCTTTTGTTTTTCCTTTTACGTCCATCACAGTATTTATTATGTTATCAAACACATTCTTCTCAATATGCATGACATCAAGATTATGTCTGATCAGATTGGTACTCCAGTATGGCAGATCTCAGAATATGCTCCTCTTTGTCCAGTTATGATCTCTACCAAATCCATCGCACTTGTACCCAGCTGTAGGATCTTCGATAGCACTTAGAAAATCTCTAACCTCCTCCTATATCGTGGCTCCGCACCACCTTGGCAGTGGATCACCCTTCTCTACAACGTCGACACGGAATGCATTTCTGTTCCTTCTGAACGGATGATCTTTTGGCAGAAATTGCCGATGACAATCAAAGAAGCACGGTTTTCCTCCGTGTTTCAAGCGGAAAGCCTTACTACGGTCCATGCAATACGGACATGAGAGACGGCCATGAGTGCTCCATCCAGATAACATTTCATAGGCCGGAAAGTCGTTGATGGTCCACATAAGGGTTGCCTTTATCTAAAAATTCTACTTCCTGGAAACATCGTACATGTTAGCGCCTACTTCCCATAACTGATTCAACTTATCTATCAAAGGCTGTAAGTACACATCAATGTTCCTCTTGGGATTGTTCGGACCAGGAATTATAACGGTTAGAAACATGTACTGAGTCTTCATACACATCCAAGACGGTAGATTATACGGAGTGACAATCACAGGCCAGCACGAATACTGGGATCCCGAAAGACGAAAAGGAGTAAAACCGTCAGAAGATAGCTCCAACCTGACATTACGCGGATCTGAAGCAAAATCAGGATAAACTCGATCAAAGTACTTCCACGTTTCTCCGTCGGATGGGTGATCCAACACTCCTTCAATCTGTTCTCGCATATGCCAACTCATATTTTCGGCCGTCTCTTTCACCATAAATAATCTTTGCAACCGCGGCGTTAAAGGCAAGTAGTGCATTGAATCGGTCGGTCTTCTTGCACCGGTAGACCTTCCTGTACTAGTTGTCTTATAGCGATCAGCACCACAAAATCTGCACACATCTGCGTCCTTGTCGTCTTTGTAGTACAGCATGCATCCATTGCGACAAGAATCGATTTTCTCGTATCCCATCCAGAGCGATCTCACCATCCTCTTAGACCGGTAAAAGTCTTTAGGCAACTTAGCACCCGCCGGCAAGATCTCTATAATCAACTCCAACACTCGGTTGTAGCATTCTTGCGACATGTTAAAATCTGACTTAATGCTCAACAGTCTTGTAACCACCTCCAACGGTGAATGATCCTCATAACCAGGATACAATGGAGTCCTTGCATTCTCCAGCAACTCCATGAACTGTGCAGCATCGGCGTTCGGTGCCTCCTCAGGTGTATCATGAACAAAACTAGGCCCCGCAGCGTCGAAAACCATGTTCACGCACCCGTCATCATATGCATGATTATCTGAAACAAAATTAGGTCCCGCATACATATACGGCTCAACATAAGGCTCCGGCTCTGATGCTAAAGACACAAGTTCTCCGTGTGCGGTCCACTGATAGTAATTAGGCGTGAAACCCCTCGAGTACAAATGATATATCACTTCCACTTCTGGATAATATTTCACGTTATGACATTTCACACACGGACACTTAATTTTGGTGTCGTCCGTGTACTGAGGGAACGCCTTAGCAAACTGCAGGAACTGCTCTACTCCTGCTATGTATTCATCTCATACACCACACATATCATCAGGACGACGATTGTACATCCATGAACGATTGCGCAAGTAGTAATTCATATCCATTTGGAAATAATTCTGTAAAGATGGACACATATTATCCAATAGGCACAAATTCGTATATTATGTCTTATTATGGGACAAACATTAGTAGCAGACAGTTACTAATAACAATGATATGCAATCTAGGTCAAACTAGGTTATACTAAGTCAAACAAGGTCAAGCTAAGTCAAACAAGGTCAAAGTAGGTCAAGGGTTGACCTATAGTTGACTTTGTCAACTCTTAGTCCAATCTAGGTCAGATGTTGACTCTACTTTGACTTTCAGTCAAAATAGTCAACCTTGGTCAAACAAGGTCAAATCTAAGTCAAATATCCTATTTCTAGTCATTACCTACCAAGGTACCCTTTACCTTATCGCTATTGGTATCCCAATACCAATACCTTAAGTTGGTACCATTTACCTTATCGCTATTGGTACCCTTTACCTTATCGCTATTGGCACCCTTTACCTTAAGTTGGTACCCTTTACCTTATCGCTATTGGTACCCTTAACCAACCTAAAACTATCCAAAATCCCGTATGAACTACAAATCTTATAATACATATCTTACTAGTACATACTGATTTAGGATGACCCCTGCCTGCCTACTGGCTCTTGAACACACTCATCTCACTCTTTATAGCTGCTTCCTTTAGAAAACAGGGACAGACACTATTTCCTGTACACAACTATACACCCACACCAATTTAAGCTCTTTCTTCATATACACAGATAATTAACATACACACACACACATATACCTTACTCCCCCCTAACCTTACCACTAGTCCTTGCCTTAAGAAGTTGTAATCTTAAGAAGTTGTACGAATCGATTCTTCGGATGAATTAATCGATACGTGCATTGTATTCACTTTTTTCATTTACAAAGTATTAGGATTTTTCTTGGTGGTCAAAGACTATATTACGGTTGTGTGTTTGGTTTGTATTGGTTCTTGTAGCATGATTTGTGGACTGGTTTGATGGTTCCTAAGGGGCTGTCATGGGGCTGTTTGGGACAGCTAGTGTGCTGTTTTAGGGGATGGTTTTAGGGACAGGAATGGGCTATCCATGGGAGGTATAATGACAGGTTTTAGGCTGCTACATGGGGGCTATACAGGGCTGGTATGGGACTGCAATTGGGGACTGAATAGGCTCAGTTTAGGGGCTGTTATGGAGCTATACAAAGGGCTGAATATAGGACTGTTTAGGGACAGCTTGTATGCTTGGTTTAGGACTGTTTTAGAGTGCTTATGTGGCTGATACATGGACTGGTTTGAGGATAGATTTGGGCTGGTAATAGGACTGGATATAGGCTATTATGGGGTGGTTTGTGACAGGTTTTTGGGGGTGGTTTGGGACAGCAAATAGGCCAAGCTTGGGACAGCTATGGGGGTGTTTAAGGACTGTCAATGGGACAGCTACTGCCATGCTACTGCTGATGTTCAGTGCTGCTATTAGGAGCCTCCCCACCCCTTTACACACTTAATTTCCTCCCCTCTCTACACTCTCTATACTTCACTCTCTCTGAATCTAACATACACACACTACTCAAAACCAAAACCCCACACTCTCAATCCTCCTAACTCTCCAACTCTCCTTTCTAACTCTCTACCAATCCCTCTAATTCTCCCTAACATAAACACACACACACACACTTACCAACTCTCTACCAGTAGGAACACAACAAAATCAATGTGGAAGTCGGATCAACCTAATGTGTGTGTCTGTGTGTCCGTGTGTGTGTGTGTCCGTGTCTCCGTGTGTCCGTGTGTGTGTGTGTCCGTGTGTCCGTGTGTCCGTGTGTGTGTGTGTGTCCGTGTGTGTGTGTGTGTGGGAGAGAAGGAGGAGAAGGAGTTTGGTTAGAGTTTACCGGAGAGGAGGAGTAGCTCGAATTGGGGGAGGAGGAGCTCAAGGAGGAGGAGGAGATTCGCTGGGGGGGAGGGATTCGCCGGGGGGAGGGGAGGGTGTCGTCGGGGGGGAGGGATGCGCCGAAAGAACGAAATTTTCGAGTTTTCGAGTGAGGGGGGAAAGGAGTCATGTGCCCTAAGTAAAAACGTTAGCGACGTCGGCAGTCGACGTCGCTAACCGTCGCAAACATAGGCAACATATTTTAACAATATGTCGCTGGATGTCGCTATTCAGCGACGTAATGTTCTAATGTCGCTAAACGTCGCTATTCAGCGACGGTTTACGATATCATTAGAAGGGAGTCGCTATATTATATGTTTAGTGACAGAATTTTATTCCGTCGCTAAATAACGTCGCTAATAGAGCATATTTTAGTAGTGAGAACTAGAAGAGAATTTTTCTTGTATATCGTCATTAAACATGTAGGATGGATCATATCCTAACCCATGATGAGTTTTCTGGTGAAACGAATCACCACATAACGGTAATCGTCTATCTTTGCCTTGATTAAGACCTTGCAGAGTCTTCAAATCATATCCCATATTCTGGATAATCTTGAGAGATTGTTGACTATATTTGTCAATTCAGATTTTTTTTCTTTATCTTTATCTCTAAGATTATCTGTCTAAACAACAGAGATATTTCTAGCCAGGCCAAACACAATTTGGTGTTTGTTTTTCTTATCAGACGGAATCACAAAATAAGATTCTTCGTGACGTCTATAAGTTACACAAGCTTGTGATGAAGCGGCTACAGGAAGAAGATAGGGAGAAGATGTTAGGAACCTTTGAGCATAAGGTCCAACATCGACATGAGGAGGAAAGGAATTTACCTTATGGTCAATATATAAAGTTTTCTCAGTATCTATGTCGTCTTTATATTAATGACTTTGATCATCATGAGATAAAGTCATTATTTCAGCAAATTTGACAGCCATATACTCAAAAAGGAAATCTTTATTGATATTAGAAAGTACAGAATGATCGATATTTACATCATTTACAATTTGACTACTACGCCTCGGATTGATCATTAACGGACCATCTTCCGTCTTCTGCGTAGACTTGTCAAGGTTGATGATCAATGGTGGTTCTGGATCATTCGTACGAGAAGTACGTCCCTTGACTTTGATCATAAGAGGCTGAACTTGGCTCTGGACAAGAATATTCACTAATTCTCAGATGAAGCTCGAGTTCTTCCTTTTACCTTGATCATCAGAGGTTGATCATTGACAGGTTGGGGCTAGATTCGACCTTTGACCTTGATCTTCAAAGGTTGCTCTTCCGGAGAATCTTCATTGATAGACTGATCTTCAGCAGGTGATTGATCTTATGCCATATCTGATATCTCTTTCATATGCTCTTATTTATAGAGTATTGAGTCAGAAAAATAGGCTTCAACACCCTTGAAAGGATTGATATCAGCAAATTCAGTCTTCACAACCCCTTTGGAATCTACGTACTTGAAGCATTGGTGGAGAGTTAAAGGCACGATATTATGCTCATGTATCCACGGTCTCCTGAGAAGGATGTTGTAGGATACGTCTGAGTTAATAACGTAGAAGGTTGCCATAGTTCGAAGATCACCAATCTGAATCTTCAGACGAATCTTCCCCAGTGGTTTACTCTTGCAAGAGTTGAAACCAACTATCGTAGTACTAGTGTAAATCAAATCACTAGTAGGAATCCTCAATGGTCTTAGCATACTCTGAAGAATAATGCTAATAGAAGACCCAGGATCAATGTAAATCCTGTCAATTTCAGTAGATTCAATATACCCAGTGTAGCACAAAGGCCTGTCGTGCTTATTATGCTTCAATAGCATGTCTTCTTGTGTGAAGGTAATGTTAGGAATTGCCTCCATCATACTATGACATTGTGGACACGACACTGGTGTATTATCAGGACTCTTGAGTTGAGCTAAGCATGAATCTGCTTGTAGCAAAGCTTCACTCAAAGTCTCCCTGCTTTCTTTAGAAAGACGAAGCAGTTCAAATATAGATAGTCTAGCCGGAGTATTGGCTAACTTGGCTAGAATATCAAATTTGTAGGGTTTTATCACTATCCCTTGACTTGAAGCAGATTTTAAAGGAACATCAAAGCGTACTGCTTTCTGTTTCCCTTTCTCAACCATAGATGGTTTGGCAGGAATAGGAGAAGGTTGAGCTGGTAGTATTTCCACTACGTCTTCTGCTTCTTTGGAAGATCCCTCATAATCCTTATGGTAATCTTTCCCTGATCTTGTACCAGCAAAGCTTTCTTCTTCAGACTCATGAGAAGGAAGTACCATATTACAGGATTTAATCTTCTTTCCTTTCTTCTTACAAGGAAGTTCAGAACCTAATCCAAAAGTGGATTTTTGACTTTGAATCTGTAAAGGAATTCGCATTCCTTTATCATAGTTTAAACCCTCTGCCTTTTGAAAGTCATAACCTATCTTTTTCATGAGATGGACAGATTGTTGACTATACAAATGAATGGGCAGCGGACTTTTAATAGGTGGTTCAACAGAGAAAGAGGAAGAAGAGACCTCTATAACTATAGAAGAATGAGGAATAGAGGCCTATGTAGTTACAGAAGTAGGAATATTCGGGATAAGAGGAAAAATCCCTGTGGGAGCCTTCTCATAAGCAGCAAAGACTTGTTGTGCCCTGTACAAAGGGACACTAGTCATAGCTAACCACTGCTGATGAGTGAGTTTGAGCTTGGTAGGAGGAGCCAGACTTGGAGGACATATGTTCAATCCTCTCAGTCTATCTTCCAAAGGAATATCATCCCAAAGATGATCTAAATCATCAGAATCTGGAATAACATGAGAAATCATGTTGCAGGTTTTGACTTTCTTACCTTTCTTGGATTTTAAAGTTTTACCTTTATTTTCCATTTCAGGTATTAAGTCATGATGTACCCATATGATTTCACCATTCTTTAATGTGAGGCAGCAATCCTTCATTTTCCTCTCTGGCAGGCGGTATATTTACAATCTTCATCGTTGCCTTCGGAATTGGGACAATCCCATCTGGGACTTGCTGTGGAGGAAAACCTCCAAATTGAAGAGAAACCATATTGGTTGTGACCGTATGCTCATCGTTAGTTAAAGCGATGACATTGGCATTGATCAGCTCTTGGATTTTCTTCTTTAGAACATAACAAGCCCTGGTGGGATGATTTATGTATCTGTGATAGATGCAATACTTTGGATTGTCAGTCAGATTCACCTTATTAGGCCTTTTTGGCTCCGGAATCTGGAGTTTGCCACTCTTTACCAGACATTGAAATATTCCTGGGATATCGCTCTCGTCAAAAGAATATTCTTCTTTAGGCTTGGAAGACTCCTGATTATTCGGCGTCATTTTGTTTTTGGAAAGATTCACCATAAGGGTATCCTTTCCTTTCCCATTACGATTACCGGAGTTGTTACCAGAAGAGCCTTTCTTTCTTTTGTCCTCCGAGGCAAAAATTATCCCATGTTCACGAGCTAACCTTCCATTGATCTCGACAGAAACTGCTGTTATAATAAATGAGACCTGGTCTGTGAATTGGGAACCCGTGAAGACAGCAATGGATGGTCGCAGATTCATCTTGCATGTATCAATCAACGCTGAATCTGGCATACCAGGAGGCATCTTTAGAGTCGCCTGTCGGAAACGTTCGATGAACGTCCGAGTATCTTCCTTCTCCTTTTGTTTAATTTCTATTAAGGAGAACATGTTCATGTCCATGCCTCCTTCATAGAAGTGGGAGAGAAACATTGCCTTAAATTCGTCAAAAGACGAAATGCAATTGTCGGGTAAACTACGATACCAGTCGTAAGCTGAACCCGTCAAGCACCCGATGAATACTCGAGTAAGAAGAGCATTATTTTTCTGCAGATGCACAGTCATAATATCAAAGTAATTGATATACTGACTAGGAGAAGCCTTTCCATCAAATAATACCATTGATTGTGGCTTGAACTTCGGTGGAAAGGGTACATCATTACAATGAGGAGGATAAGGATGCTTGATCCCTAACCTCTGGAGCTGATCCTTGTGCTTCAAAACTTCAAACTGTGCTTTTAATTCACGCACTTCTTGAATAGCTTCACTAGTTTGAGGAAGCACATTTGATTGAATGGTTGTTGGATGTACTGTAACTCCTACCGGAGATGGTACATCTTCTGGAATGATGGGATCTGGAGATGTAAAATTTTGATTAACAGCAGGCTCTTGAATATTCAAAGGTATATCAACCCCTTGACTATCTTGAGTTTGTGCTGCTACTTGTACCGGTGTTACTACTACCGGCTGAGCAGTTTGCTGAGTCAATATTATCTGGTGCATGCTTTGCATCATGGTAAGCATGTCCTTTAATGATTGCTCAACGGCAGTGAGACATTGTTCTGTATTAGCAGATGACGTCTCCGGTTCATCTTCAATAGCGTAGGATTCAACCTCTCTTGAAGATACAGAAGGATTGGTATAAAGGTATGAATCGACACTATCAGTTTCAGACTCAAAAGATTGAGTACCCCAGCTTCTGAATCAGAAGTCTGCAACTGTCCTTGTCTTCTTGATCGAGTATTCTGATATACTCCTTCAAAGGAATCAAAAAGTCTGTTGAATTGTTGTTGACCTGGGGTTTGGGACGTGTTGCGTCTCGGACGTCGTCCTCTGTTGGTATGAGATGCCATGTTGACTGACGCATATGACAACTCATATTCTTGTTCATCAACCTGTTGCTGAGGCGCATTGAAACTTAACCGGTCAAAAACTGACCGCTTTGAAGCCGAACAGCAACAGTTGATTACTATCTGGTGACATTCATAATGGTGCTTTTCTTGAGGGAATGTCATAGGAGATCGTCTGTTCTTACGCTTTTGTACTAACAACTCGCGTAGATCAGTAGATGGAGTAGTCTTCTTTATCACATTTGGGGTAGAAAAGCGTTTGGTCCCCTGAGTATAAAGAAGATTACTATCTGCGTTAGCAGAACCAAACTGTATATTCTTACGCGCTTGGAGTTGCGTGCGTAAATCCTGAGACTTTTGAGCACACAGAACTCCATCAGCATTTAGCGTAATTTGTAGGTTCGGTACTTTGCGTAAGGCAGTATAAGAAGGTTGTTGGTGTAGAACTGGAGCTTTACCAATAACATTTTTACGCTGTATGCGTTTAGGTAAATTCACTTTAGATGTAAAAACATCATTGTGAATTTTATCTACACTGTCACAGACAGGAGATTTACCTTTACGCGTAGAGCGTAAAACTTGATTATCTGCCACGTCACTAACGGGAGATTTTCCTTTACGTGAAGAGTATAACTTTTGTGTGTCTACCACGTAATAGACGGGAGACTTATTCTTACACTCAGAAGCACAAGCATTAGAGTCTACATCACCACAGATGGGAGACCTATTCTTATGCATAGAGCGTAAATTTTGGTTTTTATCCACTGGGCGTAAAACCTTATTTTTACGTACTGGGCGTAAAACTTGGCTTTTACGTAGTGGGCGTAAAACCTCATTATCTTCACCGTCACAGACGGGAGATTGATTGTCACACTTAGAGTGTAACACTGAAGTAAGGACTGCCTCGTTACGAACGGGATCCCCTACCACAGGAGTGGGAAGAATTCCCTTGCCATCAGAAGCAATAGAGAGGTCAGAAGCTGTTTTGGATTTAGGAATCCAAACTTTTCGTGCTTTGCGAGATTTTTGAACATTAGAGCAGCAAGAACCACCCCCAGTTCGGAGCATCTCTTCATAAGCAGTCTGGTCGAACTGAACGACCAGGGTCTTCTTCGTCGATCCAATCGACACATTATCATATTGAGCAATTGCTTTCTCGTCGGAGGAGAAAGTCGTCCCCAGCAGAGTCGCCATTTTATTTCACTTAACAAAATGCCTAAGATCGGCTTTTGAAAATAAAACTTGAAAGAGTACAAAAAGTACAAATTGATCTGGGAAGTATTACTGTAGAAGTCTGATCCGAAGTCGATCACTTTGTTCCTTGGACTATACGATGATGATGAAGAATACTGCCGGAAGATGAACAGTTGGAAGGACTAAGTCACCAGAAAGGTATCGACGCACTTGGGCACTGATGGGAGGTCGAATGCTTTCCTGCTTTGCTTCACTCTGTTCTTGAAGAAAAGTTGAAGAAGAATGCTCTGGAAAATCAAAGTCTCTGGGCTCTGATCTCTATGTATTCTCTCTGTGTCCTTCATATGAAAAAAATAAGTCTATTTATAGACTTGGCTTTTTGTGCGTAAAAATCAACAAAGTCCTGTCTTTACGCTAGTAACTGCCACCCATGACTGAAGTCATCCTCTACACACATTGACACGTGTCCCATTATTTTAATAAGAATATGATGCACGTACACACGTTCTTCGAGATGTGTGGCATGAAAGCCACGTAGGCAAACCACGTTCCAAAGTAGTCAGGCAAGATCGGGCGTAAAAACAACCCAAATGTACTCTGAACGTAAAGTAGTAGACTAGGCGTAAAATAGCCCTAAAATAGACTTCTCGCGTAAAGTGGTTGATAAAACAACCTTGAGCGTAAAAAGTAGCCCAAATAAACTTTATGCACACGTCAACTTTGAGCGTAACAAGCTCATATAGTATTCATGCGTAAAAGAAGCCATCTTGTGAGCGTAAAATAGCTCAGTCCACATACTAAACGACAATATTGGTTTCTGTGTAAAACAAATCCCTTCGAATCCTGTGTTATACGCTGTCAGTAGATCTTTATGTCAGACCCATTATTACTTTGCAATAAATGCATGATTTGACAGCCTGTCCCTGGCATAAAATAGTTGGCATGTCCCTGGCGTAAAGTAGCTGACTTGTCCTTGGCGTAAAGTAGCTGACTTGTCCCTGGCGTAAAGTGGCTGACTTGTCCCTGGCGTAAAGTATTTGACTTGTCCCTAGCGTAAAGTAGCTCATTTGAGTGTAAAGCTCTATCTCTTTGACTCAGTCTTATTAAGCATTTTTTACGCTCCTACACGAACGATTTGGCTAAAGCATTTAACAAAACTATCATCAAGCTTCTCAAGAAATTCGTTTCTACCAATAAAAGAAATTGGAGTAAAAAGCTTGGAGAATGTCAATAGGCTTTTCGCACTACTATACGTACTCCAACTGGTTGCACACCTTTCTCCTTGGTGTATGGCTGCGAAGCTGTCCTACCATTGGAAATTCAAATCCCCTCCTTAAGGATTGCAATTGCCAATGAACTCACAACATAAAATAATGATCATCTTCGACTTCAGGAGCTTGAAGCATTGGACGAGAAATGGCTTCTAGCTCAGCAGCATATTTAGTTATACCAAGCCCGTATATCAAAAGCTTTCAACCATAAAGTTAAAGTACGAGCATTTCAGAAAGGAGAACTAGTTCTACCCGTCAGATGTCCTATGACTATGACGCACATGAGCAAGGGCAAGTTCGAAGCAAAGTGAGAAGGTCCCTACGTTGTAAGCAAAGTTTTCTCAAACGGAGCTTATCAACTGACTGGTATGGATGGTTGAGTCGCCATGATGCATATCAATAGCAAATTTCTCAAGAAATACTATGTATAAAAACACATCAGCACAAAAACGAGAATGTAAATAAAATTCTTTTATTGTATAACTCAGACAGAAGGAAGTACATAAAATCAACGAGGACCAGAGCCCTCCTGATCGGAGACAAATTTCGCAAGAAGCTCGAATATATTATTGTTGGATGACACCAACAATTCACACGCGGCTTTTCTCAGAGCTTCTTCTTCGACAGTGCTTCCAGGTTCCACCAGTTTGGCAAGAATGTCCTGCTTCTGTTCAGGAACAACCGAGCTTTCTCCCACTTTTGGCTGGGTAGGCAGTGGAGGCTCGTCAAAAAAAGTATCGATAGCAGCTTCGATCGTCGGGATGATCTCAGCCTCCTTAGGTACATATTCGGAAGACATTTGCAATAAAGGAATATGTGTGGATAACATTCTCCAAAAAGTTTTGCACTATTTATAGACTGAAAGGCCAAAATTGTCTGTCATGGGAACCGAAGCGACCTTTCCTCGAAAAGGCATGTTCGTTCATTCATCTCCTTCATCTCGTAAAGAGGTCTTCATTTATTGTCTGTCTCGAGAACCGAAGTGACCTTTCCTCGAAAAGGCATGCTTATTCATTCATAAATCTTTTTGTCGTTATTCATTTTGCGACATAAAGCCACGACTAATAAATACTCAAAATCTACAGTGGAGTCCATCTGAATCATCAAGTCTGTCTTTTGGAACCCTAATATCCTGTCTTTAAGTCCCAGCTGATTTAAGGATCATCAATAGAAAAAACGGGTTCATATTCACATTACCTTTGAATTCTATTTTCTATATCATCACATCAAATCAAATCATAAAGGAGAGAAAAATTATTCTTTATTCCTTCTTTAAAAACATAGTTACATCTTAATGGAAATCTATTACATCTCGAATTTTTATTATGATACAACAAATGGAGCTCTATTACATCTTTGGATCTTCTTGTTGGTGCCAGTTCCTTGTCGACTCGACCTGAAGCAGCGAGCAAGGCAACGAAATCAACTCTGATCTTCTCTCTCAGAAATATGAGAGGAGAACGACAGAGTACAGCAGCTCGAAGACAAGTTTCTGTCAATACAACTGGTGGAGAAACGACGACCCTTTGTGAGAAGTAGGAATGAGATCACCCTTGTGATACGATTCCTAGTTTTGTGTCTCCACCATCCAACTCTCATGTATAAAGGCCCTTTCTACCATCTCGAAAAAACCTTTTTAAACATGAAGAGTTCTGAGCTGTCTGATGTGTGTGTGTCAAGGTGGTTCAGCTCCATAGCATCCAAGGTCACCGATACCAGTTCTGGGGAGTTTTGCCAGTCGGTCCCCTACAAGCATTAGAAAGAGTATGAGAATACAGTGAATGCTCTTTTTCTATTTATATACAATTGAGGCTGGAACGTCATGAGCATCCCTAGGCGTATATTTCAAGAAGAATAGAACGCAAAAGATTTGAAATCACATGTGAGGTGCCACGTGTTGTTCAGAAGTTGGTATTGTCAAAACCGAGAAAAATCTAAAGCGCGGGATGTGTCAAAACAGTTACACAATAAAACTTAAACGCGCCAGGACTTAATAAAGCCAAACTTTTTTATTTTATAAAAAAAGACAGACACTACAGACGTAGGCGCTATGGCCATTATGGAAAATGATGCTCTCATATCACGTTACTCCTTCTTTCCGTCATCAGTCTGACGTAAAGTAGCACTTAACTCCTTCATGTTGTGGATCCCCGAACGGTGCATCAAACGGAAGAACCCTTTCCTCTGTTCCAATGTGCCACGCTCTTCGGAAGACGATGGCCCACCACTGGAACGAGTAAAGACTATTGGATCAGGCCAAAACAATCTAGAAAGTTCTCCGCCCTCAGGGACGGATCAACTTCCAGCAAATCATCGTAGGCGCAGAGTTAGACTTCTCCTCAGAAGCTTTGTCATTAATGTTCGTCTCCTTCTTCATGTTCTCTTTGGATGCTATAAGAGTGAATGAAGATAGAGTTTGAACCTCATGCCCTTATATATATACAGTGAAGGTCGGCCCCCGCCAACTCTTCGTCTTCCCCATAAATTGGCGGGTAACACTTAACGAGGAAGAAAGGAAAAAGACATTTCGGAAAAGAGCGCCCCATAAATAGGTTCATTGTTGGGAATAAACTGAGCACTTAATAATCTTTTGATTAAGAGTGTACGACTTTTTGCGTTGGGCGACCATTAGGTTGTACGACTATATGCAGTAATCAGGTTGCGCCACATCTTGCCGCACAACATGTCGAAGTTGCGCCCAAAAGACAATACAACTTTTCGAAGCGCTGCGCAACGCAGGTCGACAGCAACCAAACCTTAAAAAGGGAGGCACAAGTTATGGGGTGCGCCCAACTCTAAAAAGAATGGTTGCACGATGATAGAATCAGACCAAACCTTAAATAGGGTGGTCGACAATCGGGTCTATGGTCAGATACTTACCCTCCATGGCCAGGTTGGCCGTCTCTTGGCATGATATAGGCGGAGCATATTGGAGTGCGTGCGTAGAAGACTCAGCCACATTCTTGTCCTTCTCGGCAGCAGAGTGCTTGGGGGCCATTGACAGTTGTTGAAGGAAGCTCTCGAAGATCGGGAAGAAGAAGAAGAAATAGGGTTTTGAAGAATCCTAAAACGATGATGAAGAATAAAATATCCAAAGGGTACGGCTATTTATAGCTTTGCAAGTGAGGCTGAACCACGCAACTTGTACTGAAGAACCGGGCTCAAGTTTGACTAGCGCAACCCAGACAAAGCTATTCTAATTCAAAGTATTTCGAAACTTTGAAGTCTTTTTCAAAGTTTCGAAAACTTTGAAGGGGGTCTTGTAGAGGCTAAAAATTAAGCTATGCTACTCACCCAGAAGTCATCTCATCAAAATGCATCATATCAATAGGTTGTGCCATATTAGGTTGCGCCTACATCAGGTTGTGCCACATAAAGTTGCGCCCATCTCAGGTTGTGACAACATCAGGTTGCGCAGGAGACAGGTTACGCGAGCGCCATGTGGCAGTCTTCTCGAAAAACTATAATGGCATCATCATTGTCTGACAGCTGACAACATGCATATCAAGAAGAATCTGTTCGAATCCCGCACAATACGGAGCTCGAGAATATTTGGTCAGCTAGCAGTTTGTGCAACGTGTCTGGGTGCGCAAGTTGCTACATAGCGCCCCCGCACAACCTGTTGAAGCTTGTGCAATATGATCGAGTTGATATCAAGAGCAGGGTGACATGGCATACATGTCACTAACTTCGTAGAACGTGTCTACTACATTGCTCACGACCATGTGCATCTCACTCAAATGATGTCATGCGTCCACAGCAGTTAGTGTAATCGCTCATACAAGTTGCTACATTGTGTCCCTGTGCAACCTGATGAAGCTCGTGCAAGGTGATCAAATTGATGTCCAAAGTAGGATGATGTGGCGCACATGCCACCAACTCTGTAGAACGTGTCCACTACACTGCCCACGGCCACACGCATCTCACTCAAACGATGCTACGCGTCCCTAGAAGTTAGTGCAACCGCTAGCGCAAGTGAACAGGAGGCGCACAACCTGAAGTGCGTTCAACCCAAAATAACTGCTAAACAGTTATTTCAAAGAACTCCATAAATAGAGTTTCAAATCAGTCTCAAAGCATTACGAATGATCATAATCTCCTGCTAAAGTGTTGTTGCATCCTCCAGAGGCTCGTGTCTTCGATATCACATCGTCCAAGGGATAAAGTGATCATCTTCTGATCAGATTCCTATAGTTTTACTTCCCCAGAAATCAATTGTACTTTTTGTACTATTTTTCAGTTTGTAGAAATCAAACCTCTTTTGTTTTTTACAAACAATAAATAAACAAATATATATATTTAAATTCCAACATATATTTATGAAAAATTATCACCTATATCTAGTTACTAAAAAACTCTTTATATATTTATTCAAATGAAAATATAAAATACAAATATAGGGTTAATATTTTATATATAAAAAATTTGTGAAAAATAGGCAAAATAGTATTAAAAAATTAGGGGTTTTACACTCTACCCAACTTACAAGAATTTTGTCCTTGAAACTAAAACTAAGACACATATTAGAAGAGTCAAGGACGCAATGTCATACCATGATTGTCAAAATGTACGATCAAAATAGGAAATAGAATGAACTATGGAAGAAAAGTGTCAAGTACGAAGATCGTACCATGACTTTCAAACAGATAGGAGAAACGGTTGCTTAGGTCATCCTCATGATCCCTACTTTGGAGGGGGATGCTACGATGACACACGAACCAAAGAAATAGAACGATTCGCTTATCTTATATCATATGCATGATTTACAAAATGTGGGTATCGAGCTCTGAGGCACGTTGTGAAAACTTCTAACGATTAAGTTATAAATTCCCATTCTAAACAAGTCTATCTATTATATTGTTATAAGGCTACTAAAGGTATTGAAAGTAGTACTATGCAATTCTAATGCTAACTAATAATCCCCAAATATTTCTAGGCAATGATGACACACTATATTAAGCATGAGGACTAAGTAAGTAGAGGTGTAGTTCTAATATCAAATCGTGTCTCAACAACTTATGGTATAACTTGGAAATACATGTTGAATCCCTACTCTCATTATGGGTGTCTATCACGGATATGGTAAATGCTTTATGTCGTTGTTGATGTGCTATATAATGTCTAATCGACCTGCTTCGAGTCATTCAAGTTGGTATTAGGGCTGGATTGATCAAACCATATCAATCAGACTTAGGGTCAAGAAAAATAGAAAAATGATTGAAATATTTTCAAGAACGATGCCAAGCCAAGCAGGATGCATATGATGTAGTCTAGATAAAATAAGGGAACCATATACCTCTGAAATCATGTTATCCAGAGTCTGCCCTGCCAGCACGCATCTAGCTGCAAAATTTTCGATTTTATAATTTAACGGATGGCTGCAGTGCATGTCTGTCATGCCAGATAATATAGGTTCTCAAACTTATCTTTGGCCAAGTCCATGAGATGTTTCCAAATGATGTAGTTTAAGTAAAATTCGAGAAACATATATAACCGTAATTCTGTTATCTGAAGTCCTGCCCCGCCAGTGTTTCTCTGGCTGCAAAAACTCATGATTCCGTAATACAAGGATAAAATGTTGTTTCTCGAACCTTCCTTGGACCAATCCCTAGAAATTTTCAACAATTTTAGCGAAATGGAATGAGAAGAATTACGGAGATCTAGTTACTAAAAAACTCTTATATATTACAATATATATTTGTACTCTTTCAATTTATTCAAATGGAAATATAAAGCACAAATCTAGGGTTAATATTATATATATATATAAAGTTAAGAAAAATAGAAAAAATAGTATAAAAAATTAGAGGTTTTACAGGAACTAATATCTAGTTTAATAATTTCGACTAAAAGACGAGGAAATGCAAGATTTCTAGTAGACAATAGGAAAAAATGTGACCACCTAGTAGATGCATCTATGAGTACCATGAAATATCTAAAAGGACCACTAGCAGGGTGAATAGGACCACAAATATCTTCTTGTATTCTTTGAAAGAAAGTAGGAGACTCATTCTTAACTTTTAGAAAATATGGTCTAGTTATACACTTTACTTGTGAACAAGGAACACATAGGTGATTCTTCGGTAAGCCAAGATCGTAATTTTCTAATAAATGTCTACAAGAATTGCCAGTGGTCCGACTGAACATAGTTTGTCATGTATGACCCAAACGGTCATACCGAATGCTACATAAGACATGATCATTGGCTTTGTATTTTGCTACATTAATATGATATTCAATTATACCAATGGTGATGTAATACAAATCCACCGAAAGACAAGAAAATTCTTCTAATGTGAGCTTTTTACTTCCAACATTAGATGTGATACATAATCTCTTTGTTGTTATCATTTCGAGTTTCAATATAGTACCATTTTTGCATATATCCTTGAAACTTAACAAAAAATTTGGAACTACATGAATATAATACATTCTGCAAGTAGATTTGAGTACCAATTAGGTATGTCACGTCCCAGTCCTAAAATATGCGGGAGCGAACCACGTGGCATAAGCCAGCTACTATTCAACCAGACTCTAGTCTGACTAGAATATGTATAAGCTGTTCGAAATGGTGTAACTATTACTACATCAACTCTATATCTCAATCCAGATAACAGAAATATAAGAAAAGAAAATATGAATACTAGTCTACAGCCCAATAATTATACTCACCCGAGTAGACTCAAAAAGAATAATATGAGTCTACAAATACTACACAATCGAACAGATATGTAATAGCAGAAGATGAAACTTCGAAGAGTATATACCTAAAATGAAATGAACACCAGCAACAATCCAGCAAGGTGCTCTACAAACCTACTCTGTCAACCTGGAAGGAAACCAGGTCCTCAGCGGGACGTAGCAAGATACATAATATACATGCTGGTATAAAGTGCAGTAAAATATCATATGAGGTAGTAACATATGATCCAGATGCTAGACACGTGGCCAAGGTAATAAATAGATGATCAAGTGGCACTAATACTAGAAAAACCAACTAGTCTGTGTGATATGCAATTGATGACAACTTTCGACATGAGGGCTCTCCAAATATAAAATCCATAGCTCCGGTATAGAGACTCCCGATAAATAAGAGAGACACATAACTTCGGTTACAAAATCTCTCGAATAAGGATGTATGGTAATAAGTACATAGTGAAATATGCATAGTAGCCCTCTCGCCTAGTAACTGTCCTTCCCACCTAATGCTACTGTTTGTATCGTATCCACGATACATCCAGTCTTACTCTAATGAAAGATAAGTCCAGTCAAAACATGTACACAGGAGATCTAACATCAGTAACATCTAGAGATCATAAGAGTCACATATATGCTATGTAGTACGAATCCATGTGTCAGGTCTATGTGTCATCAGAAAAAGTCATGATAGTGTACTGATAATGAATAGAAAAATCATGTACAGTATATCCAGTACGAATCGACTGATAAGAAACTATAAGCATATAGATACTATAAATCGTGTTGGCAAGGTATACTTGCCTAGAGTTGTCCAAACTGTGCTGAGACTACAATACCAAGTCTATCCCACTATCTATGAGAACCATACTCCATGTAAATATCTATCAACCCAAATCACAAACAAATATATATATCACACACTATAGTACACGTATGGCTAATAACTTCCACCTAGGAAGCTTGGGTCATTTTTAGTCACCTATTACCTTTTGTTATCTATGACACTTGTTAATTATATCGTCTAGAACTAGGTCACACCAGTCACTATGATTATTATTGCTAATAATATGAGTGATAGATCCAAAATATTAAGTTTGCACCTCATTATTTGTATAACAAAATCTACGACACACAAATCGAGACAAGATGATCAATTGTAAGTCAATAATCTTATTTTGGCAATCCACATGGTCACCTAGTCAATTTCAGTAATGTGAGATCACTGGAATCGACTGATCTCAGTTCCAAAATACTAAAATGAATAGGAAATAATTATAATTAAGGTAATACATACAGGAAGATCTACAGACATCGTCAAATGATGAAACAAATATCATCAGCATGTCCAGAATGGTCAAATTAGCTAGGATAGCCTATTCATAAGTCTAATTTGGACACATGAACAAAACGGCAATTTTGGATCAAAACGATGTCCGTTATTGGATACACTTTTTATCGAAAAATGTGTCAGAATACAAGTCCACTAAACCTAGCAAATTATATGTCCACGAGTTCAGAATGATGATATGCACCCAACGGTATATCCGGAATAGGATTCTGATGACCCGATCTCAAAATGACCCATTGACCCAGACGTTGGGATCCAGATTGCACGAAAATGCGTGCTGGAGCCAAAGTCCTCTAAATCTAGCAAAATATATATATATATATATATATATATATATATATATATATATATATATATATATATATATATATATATATATATATATATATATATATATATATATATATATATATATCAACGAGTCTAGAATGACGATACAAATCCAATAGTATATCCAAAATTGGATTCTGATGTGCCGATCTCAAAATGACCCGTTGACTCGGACAAAGGGACCCAATTTTATACAAAAATACGTGTCGGGGCCACGTTGCTCCAAACTCAGCAAATTATATATAAATTTATGCTAGAACGACGTCACGAGTCTATTGGTGGCCTCGGAATTAGAATCCGGAGTCCCGGGTCCAAAATTGATATTTTATAAATTACGATTTCGAGATGCCAACTTTGGCTTCGATTTCAACCAACCAACGACATCCTACGAAGCTAAAAAATTTATGACAAGAAGGTGGTTATACCTGCTGTGTATAGGAACTATTGGTGCATCAAACGGAGCTACAATGGCAGAGAAATAAATCCACGAAGTTGGCTCCATGAAATTGTCCAAAACTAATACAATTTATTCGAGCAACTTGGTGGTCAGTTTTGATCTATCAAACAATCGACGGTTGAAATTTTAGGTGAGTGAAGGGATATATACTGAGATTGCAATGGAGAAAAGAGATCGACGATCCAACGGTCAGATTTCTCGAAAATCGTACAAAATGTTATTGTCCTGAAATATGAATTCTGACTTTTCAAAATGCACATCACGGTGGGATTTCGAGCGAAACGCACGAATAGCTCATGCCGTACGTCGGGGAGGAGGGTACCGGTCTGGAGGTGTTTGCCAGGGGGTCACACACGATCGTGGGGGTCGCCACCGGCGATGGTTGGCCGTGCGATGGCCGTTGGCAGTGCCATACCGCCGTTGTTGCTGCTTGCATTGCACAATATTGCATGCGCGTGCGGCAACGACGAGGTGTGCGGAACGATGCTTCCTGAGATGGTTGATGGCGCCGCCACCGCGCGTCTAGAGAGGTACATTATCGTGGCTGGACCTTAGGGGCGGTGCTGCCGCTGCTATCGAGTGCAGTTGCCATGACGACAGTTTCTCTACTGTTCCCCCTCGTATCTACACGTGGTGGTGGCGATGGGAGTAAGGATGGAGGGAGAGGAGTTGAAGCTGAAGGAGGTAGAGGTGAACAAGTCTGGCCTTGCTTGGCGGCTCGATTAGGGTTCATGGGAGGAGGAAGGAGGACTGCTTATAGAGAGGAAAGTCTTGCAACACGGGGAGGGGTCTATGTTGTCGGCCTCGGGTTGGTGCCGTACTGGCGTAGCTTCTGCCCGCACAGCTGTTGGCAGAGGAGGTACAGTACCATACAGGAACATACCTAAGAAAGAGTTGTTGCTTCCAACAAAAGCTTGTTTGTTGGTTTAAGCAACAGTTAGTTGCTTTGGGTGCGAGTGTTGGGAATGAATGGGGGTTTTGTTCCATGGGGGCCAGGTTGGGCTTTGGGCCCACTGAATTAGATTCAACAAAATCAAAAAGAAGGAGTAGGAAGAGGCTCATGCCTGCGAGCCTGGGGTTTATAATTGAAGAAGTTTTAATACCTAGTAACAACCAATTCTATTTAATATTGGTATTAACCTATGACATAATTATAGTCTATATATATATAACTGATTTCTATTGCTAATACTAGCAAGTAATTAATTAAGTGTCGCTAAATTAGGACTTAACCCTCTACGACACTACTCATCATTAACAATAGACATTCCAGAATAGAAATTTTCTACAATACTAAGATACCCTTAGATTACAACTCGACCAATTTATACACATTATATATACATAAAGAAATTTCTAATAATATTAACAATTATGATACTAGCAAAAAAGGGGTTCGATTGGCTTAGGTTTGGACTTGGTGCAATCATGACTATATTTTAGATCAACTATGATCGTTGATAAAATAATAGCATGTGAAAGCTCAATTGGATGAAATACAAGTGACATGTGCGTAGTAGACTAAAAATAGGTCAAAACTATATTGGGTCGATTAGGTCGGATTGATGTCGAGCCCTGAAATTAAATTGAAAGTTTGGTCAAGTTTTACGGTAGATGGTCTAATGGTCTAAATTGACCAAAAAGTTGTACGATATAAATAGAATGCAAGGGAATAAGTTTGAGTGGGACATGATATATCAAAATGAAGATAATCTTATCTATTACAAAATTTATGAAGGAAGTTTCGAGAAATTGACATCTCTGGCGCTCCAAAAATTAAAGTCACAAAAAGGTACATTTAATGATCAAAACTAATTATAATAAAGTTATTTATTGAAAATAATTCATTTTAAAAAATTTAAAAGAGTCCCAAAAAATTCAAGGGGCTTACTTCCTATCAACCTTAGAAAATTTTGTCCTCGAAATTACACTTAGGCATAGTATAAAAAAGACTAGAAGATTTATATCTAAAGGAGTCAAGTACGAATAATCGTACATGGTTTATGTGGGACGTTGATGCCATTAGTATCTGAGTGCTAGGGTATACTAAACTCTAAACTTATAAATGCGACAACAAATTATGGTCACGATTCTACTAGCAGGTTTTCTGGGATAGCATATTTCCAAAATGGAATACGAGAATTTAGGTATTACAAACTGCAATAATCTAAGGAAACCTAGGTACTATCAGTGTACTATTGATCGATAACTCTATAAGGGGATTACTATCAATTCAGTACTACTGTTATATGGGTCGAGGTATCAACAGGTTTAGAAGAATTTGGGTTAGTCGAACATAATTATAGTGAGGTGGCATGGAGGGGTTGATAATCGCATAATAAGGGGACAAGTTTGAGAGAACCGCAAATGGAGAAGTTACGGGTTATGGTAAGGAGACTTATGATAAGTTCATGGAGTAATTTTCACGATAATAAGGCATGATCAGGTAGGCACTTGGTTAAAAAAATTAAAAGAGACGGTGTCTAAGGTAATACGAATATCGGGCACAAAGAGGTATTTAAAAAGCTAAGGATTTGATTTCGAGATTATGACATGATTAGGGAAGGGATAAGATCATTCTCGATCTCATAGTCGAATTAATCATAAAGTTATGGTCGTAAATATATAGGATAGATGACCAAGGAATGAAAAGACAATGATACGGTCTAAAGCTACAACTCCAGGTCACTTAGAATAATCTGACAATCAAACACGCTGAAAAAATTGCACACCAGTTCATACTATGGTTTAGCCTATCTACCGAGGTCCTAGGATAACACACGATTCCTTAAACACGACTAGCCTAATCTTAATCTAGAATCTAACTAATATTTGAAGGTCTTCTGTTCTATCTTTTTTCTATTAGTACACTCCTTGGCCTAGCCTTCTCAATTGCAACTTTCACTAACACAATATCAAGATGCTCATAATGTAATCTGCCAAGGTTTTTAAACGTCCTTGATTCTCAAAAATTTCAACACAACATTTGATTCTTAACTTTTCTCTATCTATGAAATATCTCCATCTTCAAGAACTTACAATTCAACTTTAGATTTCCATTTATCAACCTATCATAAGATATTCCTCTTCCATTTGTTCCCACGTTTTTATCTTGATATTTTTGCTTCCCCTCTTCTTATGTCATTTTGTTTCTTGTTCTTGTTCTTGTTCCTGAATGCCACAACCTTGATCATGTGTCTATCTATAATCTATGGTGTTGGCTTCCTAACAACCTACTTGTATATCATAATCACTTTCTTTTCTTTTCTTTTTTAACTTCATTTTTATCTTATCACAACATTTGTATCATCTATTTCTTCGAGATAACTTCATCTTTCTTTATTCGAATCACACATTTAAGGGTCTTGCTTAAGATATAATTATTCCTATAGTCCTACAAGTCATAGTAGATAGTCACGGTCGTAACCCTCGTCTCACCAATACTTCTTAATTTTCTTTTGAACCTTTGCATGCCATTCTAACCTTGTTCCTTTTTAATCTGTCAACCTAATTCTAGTACTGCTCCTATAATTCTTTTTCTTGTATATTCACTACGTACCCCTAAACCAGACACTACTGCTCCAGTTACGATTCCTCTAAGGTTTCTAACTAACTTGTATCCACAAAGGGTTTACCAGCCTGCCTCTTGACGTACGACTTTCTAACTCTAGTCCTAAACCCTTGACTAACCAAGAAAGTCATATTCAATACTTAAACCCAACAAATCCCCTGAAGTCTATCACATACTCCTACAAGTCATAGGTTGATCCCCTTAGCAGCATAACCAAGGATCTACCCTATCTAACCACAAGAAACCATACATTTCTTACAAGCATGCATATCTTACTCCTATTCGCTAGGAAAAGTTTAAGGCAGGGTCGGATAAATACTCATTTTCGATACCTCTATCACAGTATAATCATATTGGTCAATCGTCTAATCCCAATTTCTAATAGGTCGTTCAAGGTTTGATTCAACCTATATGGAGATAGTTAACTAGTCTATCTCAGACTTATTTACTCCTAGTTTACTTTTCTCTCTCACACCTAATCTTTCTAGGATAGTTTTTTGTCATCCAAGAATTTTTTTTCCATTCTTTCATAGTCCTGATTTCTATCCTCTATATGGAAATTACTTAAATTTTAGTTTAATATAACTCCAAGGGTTTATATCTAGTCACGATCTTATATCTAGTCACGATCATCATGCTCATAATTTTGTATCCTTACGGGGGTCCTTAGGCTCTATTTGCTATCGTCCACCAGGTTGGTACTTTTTAATCTAGAAACTAACTGTGTCTTCCTTCAAGTTGTATTCTCACTTACCTCAACTTTTATGATCAGAGAATCATCATATTCTTTATACTCGGTCTAGCGTGGACAATGATAGCATGGTTTAGTCTAATATCTCTTATGCCTCTTGTTAGGGCTAAGCCTGGTACTATACTCTATTCTACATCCTATCTTGGTGGTGTGTTTATAGGGCCTACCCACCTTAGCTAATTACCTAGTCCTGCAAAGCATGTGTTACTATATCCTTCAAGTAAAACTTTCTAGCTAATCTATAGGCTAAAGTCAAATCACCAATTCATGACTCATTGAACTCAAGTCATATCATTTGGTAATTCTATTGTAGTGGTACATATTCTTATATTTGTCTAGTTCCAAGTCAATCTGCATAATTTTCTAATCGTATATGTAGTCACCTCGGTCATCATTAAATTTTTTATCTCTTCTACCAAACAAATACGTAAAACCTCTAATTCAATTCTATATGTTCTAGTCAAGGGGTCTCTCCTTCAATCAAGGGATTTTTTTATAGAAGTTAAATCTTTATAGAAATGCCATACATTTCCTATCGGTCCATCTAGTAGTGACGTCTGGTAAAATCTCTATATACCCTAAACAATCACCTATAAAAAATTCTATCTATCTTAGTCATAATTTATAATAAGATACAGTCAAATGGTGATCAATCACAAAAGTTCGCCCTTCCGAGATAGGGAAGGACGAGAGTTCATAAATGGGAACTCAAGGAAGGTATAATTTGAGCACAAATACGGAATTCAAAGGCGATAGTAGAAGTCAAGGGAATTCCCAATAGCAGTGGATTGAGATTCTAATATATTGTCCTATTCGCAGGCTCGTTCGGTACTGTGACATAACCGAGACGATTTATCTCGACCTGCATGTGCCACCACAAGGTAACACGATGTGTGCTCTTCCAAAACCCTCAATTATATAGGATGGTCCTGCTATTGTTGACACTTTATGCATGTAAACTAAATTTGAAAAACTTTTGATTCTTCAAAATCGTATGTGTTGTAGTACTATCTACCATACACAAAGTCATTTTTTTCTTTCGTATATCCATACACTTAACATGAAGCAAAATAAAAAAATTATGAACAAATATTCTAGCTAGCACAAGTGTAATAAATATAACTAAGCATATCGAATGATAATATCATATTATAGAAATGTGTCTCCAAATTCATAATAAAGATTTACAATAAAACAAACTCTTATGGACTAGACATTCCCTGATGGAAACCAAAATAAAACATTACTTCAAATGTAAATAGTTTATAAGTACTTGAAATAAAATATAAATTAATCAAGTGTTCATTCAAAAGAAAGTGATTTTTCCAACATCTCCTCAATGTTCATTGGTAATTTGATTCCCTTTGTTAGAAGGTGTTGTCCACTTGTTCTATTTATTATTTTGTGAACCATTGTTTCCACCTTTGTGAGGCCGATAACCATGGCCGTATCCTCCATAATTTTTTTCATGCACTCTCCCACGTCCTCCACCACGACCTTGTTAATTCCAAAATTGACATTTGTCTCAGGAATTTCCATAGACCCAGTTGGTCTAGAGTTGTTGGTTTTTATAAGAATGTTGCTATTTGCCTCTACTACAATAAGACAAGTCACCAGTTCAGAGAATTTTGTGAAATTTCTTTCATGATATTGTCGATGTAAAAGCACACTATTGTATGAAAAGTTGAGAGAATTTTCTCAATCATTTGAGCCTTCGTCACTTTCTTTCCGCACAATCTAAGACGAGAAACAATATTAAGCAGAGAAGAATTATATTATTTAACATTTTTATAGTCTTGGTAACTTAGGTTCAACCATTCACTTTAAGTAATCGAAAAGATTACCATCCTTTGGTGGTCAAATCTATGCTTTAGAGATGTCCACAAATTAAATGAATCATCCTCACATAGATTCTGCATTTAAATCATCGTGAATATGATGTCATGGGAAAATTAAAGTCTTAGCCTTCGGTTCAGAAGATTCCTTATTTTCCTTTTTAATAGTACCATCAAGTTTGTTGGACTGCAGTTGGCATCCAACTGTCAAGATAAATAATTGTCCCCATCACATCAAGAGCTTTGAATTCAAGCTTTGCAGAACTCGACATCTATATGGTAGAAAATATTATATTAGAGGTAAATTAATTTAAATAATAATTTGATAAGTGCTTTTAAGATTATAAAACTTCATATATGCCACAATGTGATAAAATCCTATCAAAGAATATGTGTCTTATGTGTATCACATATACAACACTGTGATCAATAATTATGTATTTGGGGTACTTTTTCATAATTCATTCACATATACAACAATGTAAAGTAGTACCATGTAGAATTCAAATAAATCAAATAAAATAATAGAAATAACAAATTCACATAAACTAATTTAATGTAATTAACTAATTTGTCATGCCCTGGAACCAGAATACTGGCAAGTGAGAACGGACCAGGCCAGCTACGTATTCTAAAGTACTCCAGTACCCCGAAATAACATATAAGTTGTATAGATATGGAGTTACTACTATAATCCATCAGTCAATCCTAGTTCAAGCAATCATAGGTATCTCAATCACAGGCAAATATACAAAGTACAAAAAGTATGATCATTAGACATAAAAATAGTAAAGCGTCCCAAACTATATATACATGGATGATCATGAAGCTAGTAATACAAAGTAAAGAACTAGCAAGAGTAATAGTCATACATGATAAGCTCTAGCTATAGTCTAGAATACGCAAATCATGTTTAGGCCCGTAGGCTAAATGTCAAGATCCAAAATAGGAGCTAAACACGTGCTCAGAGGCTAAATGCCACAAAAGAATAATGTACATAACTAGTGGGAGAATGATATAGGAAAATCCACTAAGGTACTCTGGTGCTCCGAGTAGTCATCGTCAAGTAGATGGTACGGAAGATCTTTCGGGCTCCTCTATCAGATCTGGCCAAACAAAATCAGTCGAGTCAGACCCCTAATAGCAAGTACCACAAAGAAAGCCAAACTATGAACTAAAACCA
>JANAVB010030103.1:240000-292500 GCA_029216955.1 Iris pallida | reverse complement strand
ATGTTTTGGGAGCGGGGCATGACATGTGAGTATGTAAGATAACTGGGACATACGAGTATATAAGAACTATATAGAACGACAAATGATAAGTTAACTTAGGAACTATTCCGGAACCCGAGTTACAATCCGTAAACCAAACAAGGACCGGGATTGTAACCCTTCTCCTGAACATAACTTAGTCTATAATCATTTATCGACAAAAGTAAAGCATAAACAATGATGTACTAAAATAAACAAATTCGGACACTGCCTAGACAAAACTAGTCTAGATTGGACTCCATACAATAATCACGGCCAAGCAATGAGTACGACTTTATATATTAGCTAACTAGGGTTATCACAATCTTAATTACTAACAAGATGCAGTTGAGATATTTCCCGCAGTCACAAGCCCTGCAGACTATCCAGGTTATCCAGGCGAGGTTACAAGAGTTATCAAGAATTATTAGGTGACTTAGAGTGCAACATATGACAGTGTGCTGAAAATGTGCCCTACTCGACTGCAGGCTACAAGTCCACTGGTGTGGCCGGGATAACAGGATCGCCTGTAACTAGGAAATCTCTCTATATAAACTACTTGATCAATCTAGTCGTTTAACCTAGTCAGATTCATTATGAATCCTTGATCGTGGTAACCGAGAATCTATGTCCTAGACATGATGCAAGACGAGACATGTAGCTTGTACAATCACAATCAGGATAATCAACCACGGTGTCCAGACCAGAGTTACACTTAACAAGTCAGGATTGGTTGTCGCAATAACAAATCAAGATTTCACATGTCATGTCGGGTTTACTTGTCCTGTCAAGAGTACTTGTCAGGAGTGCACCTCGACGGACCACTATCATAATTATCAAGATGAGATCATGTTGTCATGTTTAAGTCAAGTTCAATATTAACAAGTTATCAAGTCGGATCGTCGCAAGTTAGGCCAAGTGCAGAAAATATGCCAAGAAGATCAAAACTATGATTGAAATTATTAGTCGCATATGAACTCCAATTAAGGTGAAACAAGAAGATTCTTGAAGCCAAAACAAAGATATACAACTTTTATGTTTTCAGTTTTTCAAGATTCTAGCTACAAAACAGCTTAAACATGCAAAAACAGTCATACGCGCGTGTACGGACAAAACTGTCCACGGTGCACGGGGCGCGAGAGCACGGCGCACGGCAAACGAATTATGTAGGCGCGCACCCACGAAACGCGCAGCGTGTGGATGCATGGCGTGCGGAGTACGAGAGCACGGGCGTGCGGCGAAATAATCGCACGGGCACGTGGTGCGCGAAACGCGCAGCACGCACAGACAAAACTGCCCACGACGTACGGGGCACGGATGCACGGCACGTGGGCGCACGATACTGTTCATCTTTCCAACAGCACCGAAGATGTACGGGAATCCCATGAACAAAAAATGCTATAACTTACTCAAAATAAATCGAAATCAAGTGGTTCAAAAGCCAAAATTTGGTGGAATGAAATTCCCCACAACATGAACCCTTAGATTTCGAAAATAACAAAGTTTAAGAGATCAAAACCAAGAAAAATTGGAAAAAACTACAAACTTAGATCTACGAAAATGTAAACATCAAAACAATATTGTTCCAGATTTTGTAAGATGTACTTGCCTAGGTTAAGCTCTAAGCTAGCATAATCTTTCACTCCACCACCAAGAGGGATATAAAATCACACTCTAGGCCTGAAGGCCAAGCTCTTGGCAAGCTCTAAGGGGAGAGAGAAGAAAACAAGAAATGAAGAGAGAGAAGAGTATGAAAAGAGAAAGGAGAGAGAAAGTGAAAGAATATATATAGAAGGAGGAATTAATCGTAACCGTTGGATGGTGATCCATGTGAAGATCCAAGTCAATCCTAATCATCCAAAGAAAACCAAGTATCCATTGAATAATAGGATGCATCTACACTATTTACGAAAACATTCTAAACATGTTACGACCCGCATCCGGTATAGGGGCATGAGTGTGTAACAGCGCCCAGCCTACGCCGCAGAATCGACGGTAGAACGCTGTACTGGGTCGCTATCTAACAACTCACGCAATATATATATATATATATATATATATATATATATATATATATACATATATATATATATATATATATATATATATATATATATACATATATATATACATATACATATATATATACATAAATATATATATATATAATGTACATGTCATAGATCTCAACTCCAAACGGAGGACAAATAAAGATATAGTATTACTCAATCACAGTCTAAGCACGATAAGATATCAAAGAAGTCTAGATAACTAATAAGACTAAACAACAACAACTAAATAAACTACTAAATAAAATAACTCAAAACAATCTCAAATACAATGTCAAATATCTCTACTTATTATAATTCAAGTTCAAACATGAAAATCTAGAACAAGTCCTATAACTAGTCATCTGGTCACTCCTGAAGATCGGGGCTCAGTGTCGCTAATCCCTCCTTAGGTCCGTAGCATGTAGGATACGTACCTCCAGGTCAAACATCTGAAAAATATATCCAGTCAGAATGAAACGAGCACACCTCATCTAGCAATCCCAAGTAAATAATAAAGACTATAAAGCAATTATAGACAGTTATATTGATGAAACATGGAAGTTTGAGATAGTTAATGAAGTAGAGCAACAGTTTAAAGTACAAGAGAAATAATATAACGAATCAGGAGAGCATGGCAATGAAGACTGTAAAAGTAAAACTAACTGAACTAGAGTAATATGATATAAGTCAAGACAGTATAATATAGTCATGTGTGATCCCAATGTGAGTTCTATACATGACACTAACCAGTGTGTTTTGAAATACCGAGTTCGACATGTAAACGGTTAAGTATAAATATGGCTCATCGATACTTGGCAAATGTACAATTGCTATCATTCCAGATTAGACCAGATGAGATACTTTCAGATTAGACCAGTAGGGATGCTTCCAGTATTTAGGAATATTTACATGTCTACTCGAGTATTTCTATATCCCGACAAGTATAAGTGAATCCATAAACCGACACGTAAATCGAGTACAAGTCTAGCCATAACAATATGATGCCAGTAGTGATTCCAATAGGGGTAATTCCAGAATAGAGACCAGACATGTAAAAGGTGAGGGTCGCATGCAGTAAATCCAGAAATACCAATTCGTGTTCACAGAGAATCAAATAGAACTAACTAGAACTGAAATACAGTAATCATCAAGTAAATGAAAGAACTATCAAAGAATGTACTCGCCTGATACCCTGGGTGACTGATGTATACAGATGTCCGAACCAGCGTCACAATGTCATATTTAAAGCAATACAAGTTATAATGTGTTCAATATATAATAATTGAAGTTTACAATACAACCTACATGATTCTAGGTCAATCTAGGTCAAAGTGTCACGACCCGCACCCAATGTAAGGGCACAAGTGCGTAACAGCGCCCAGCCTACGTCGTAGAAACGGCATAGTACACTGTAGGTCTACTATCTAATAATGTACATTAACATGTCATCTCCGAATGGAGGATATAATAAATACATATAAACTCAATCACAATCTAACAGGAAGAATAAATGACACGAATAAAGATAAGGATAAAGATAAAGATAAACTCAGAGTGTAAATTATCTAACACAAATCCAGAGTGAATCACAACATAATAAATCAAGTCTAAAATAACATAATGTCTAATATAAAAGCTGGAGACAGAGTCCAGTCAAATCCTAGTCTAACTGAGTCACTGCTAGATCAGCTGGCACTAACCCCTGCGGGACTAGGGTCTCTTGGTCTACGCCCACTACGTCATGAGGACCGTAGTAGGTAGGACACTCGTTCTCGCCATAATCGGTAAAATTTTGTCAACATATCCAGTTAGGATTGGAACGAGCACATTTCCAACAACAGTTCCCAATAAATGATAAGTGCTATGTAACAGTAAATAGAAAGAATAAACATGAGTAAAATAGAATGTACATGAAAGTAGCATGACAAGGGTAAGCAGTAAACTAGAGCAAGAATGAAGATATCTGAACATGTCATGTACAAGAATTAAGAACAACTATCTACGTGAGTGAATATTAGCTTTGACATGTGACCGGCTTGGGAACTTGTACAAGGTCTACTGACCTGGTTAGTCATACATGAAGTGTATGATTAACACTCACAAGGATCTATAAAATGCACAAGGTGGGTATTGACCACATGTCTAGACTAATATTTCCCCCGCCCCGGACTGATATAGTGGATCCAACCATGACTCGTTACGACCCAGGATTCTATGAGAAGGTAGCAAGCCTTCTCAAGAATCGGTGTCCGTACATTGTACAAGAAATACAACAAGGCTTGCACAAGGTACACCAAGGTAAACAAGGAATAACAATCCATGACGGGATCCATAAAATACCAATCCGTGTGACCAATGTGTCAAGAATCATGAATATCTACACTAGATACAAGAAACATAGTAAATATCATAAATGGAAAATTATCAGAGAATGTACTCGCCTGATTTTGAACTGAAGAATCAATACTGCCACTCAATAAGCCTCGAAAGGTTAACTCGTGCAATAGTCTCCTAATGCTGAAACAGACAATACCAACATGTTCAGAATGGTCAAATTAGCTATGATAGCCTACCCATAAGTCAAATTCTGGACATAGGGGCAAAACAGTAATTTTGGGCCAAAACGATGTCCGCCATTGGACCCGCTTTGCACCGAAAATGTACCGGTACCTACGGTCTCTAAAATTGTCAAACAATACGTCTATGGATCCGGTTTGACGAGACGAACCCAATCGTGCACAATTTTTGCCCGTTGGATCGGGTCGCGGGCCCGCCAAAATAGCATTCCGGTCGACCTTCTCAGAATCGGACCGAACTTGGCATACAGGACCAAAAAATGTCTCGGTCCTGTTGGTGCAAGTTTCGTCTCGATTCAACGAACGTGCACAAAGTAATTAGCAAATTTACAAAAGGGTCGAAACGGGGTATCTCGACGGATATGTTCTAATTTCGTCGCGCACACGCAGCGAAATCAAGTTCCGTCGAATCCTATACGTCCGCAACGTCCGTACACGCCTTTTGATGCCTCGGGTTGCGACCAAGTGGCCCGATTTGATGGGACACATGTCGTATCGGGAAAATTTCCTGAAATTCGGATTTTTGGAGCGCTGTTTTTCCTGATTTTGGAAATCAGTTTCTGAAATGTACTGTCAACGAAATCAGGAACTAAAAGATGGTTCACAGAGCCCTATAGGTTGTCTACAAGTCCCTTCAAACGAATTTTTAAATCTGTCAAAGGATCGACAAAAAATTGCCTCCAAAAACAGTGATCCGGGAACCTAAATATGTTCATTTAAACGTGGTTTTTTGACAACTTTACGTCAAATTTTCAAACAGAAGGGTTTGATATTGAAAAATCTATTTGATGGGACTCCTAGAGGGTTATATTGGCTATCCGTAGAAATTTACGGATCTCGATTTGATCGAGCGTGCACGAAGATATGAGATGGAGAAAATAGGTACCTGAAACGAGTTTATGTGTGGCCCGACGCGGGTTGTGCGTGCGCGCGGCTTCGGGCAGCGGTGGGCGGCTCTCCGGCGACAGGGACGATGCACAGGGGTTGGGGTGGATGGGTTCCTCTCAGAGAATCTCTCTCTCTATAAATCGGGTAGTAAAGAGTGGTTTCAGTTTGAAACTGATGGGGAGGAGAAGAGTGATTTGGTTGCTATGCAGGTAGGTTTGCTCGGTCTTAGCTTTGCTTAGTGTGGGTGTGTGGGTTGGTAGCTAATCTAGTTACATATACTAATGTGCATGTCTATGTATATATATACACACACATATATATATATGTCCTACACACACACACACACACACACACACACACACATATATATATATATATATATATATATATATATATATATATATATATATATATATATATATATATATATATATATATATATATATATATATATATAAGATTCATTTAATATTTTCCTTATAACATTATATTTAAAAAATATACTTTCTTTTTCCCTTTTCTTTTTCATATTTTATATATTTATATATATGCCGGTATACATATGTATAAATTTTATGTAGGAAATAAAATAACGTAAAATTATTTATAAATAAAATTAAATATTTGTATCTTATATTTATTAAATATATTTAAAAACTTTATTAATAACTCAATAATAAATATATATTTATCTAAAAAATAATAATTATTTTAATCATCAATGTAGTTATATTAACAACAATAATTTAAATAATTATTTAAATATTAAAAATAATAGGAAATGACCATATTAACCCTATTTTGAAAACTGGTAATGACACAAAGTCAACTCTGGTCAACCCTCTTAGTCAACTAAGTCAAACTTAGGTCAAACTTGGTCAACTATAGCTATTAGTCATTTCTACAGTCAAAGGGTTAATACTAGACTATGGGTCAACAACCCTAGACTATTGGTCAATATCTAGGTCAACTCATTACTAGCCATAAGCTAATGTATCTAGGATACCTAGGATAATATATAGGCTATACCATCCATATATATAAGATAACACAATATATCCATCTAAAGTATTAAATAACCTATATTATATTCATATATGCATATTACATATATATACTCATCCATATCTTACATACCTAGATGTACCCCTTGTATGAGCTCTCAATACAAACCACTTACCCCCAACCAATACTCAACCCCTTATCTCATACTAAAGCTTCCTATAACCATTTACCTACAAGTTTACCTAATATTAACATAAATCCCACACTACCTAAACTCTCATTATGAATACACTCATACATATATACATATATACCTTATGTGAAACCCAAAATTACACTCACAATGGTTCACTCTCTCTTATAGACATACACACAAATCTGAGCCTAGACACCCCCTTACTAACTTGCCTATAGCCTCACACAAAAGAACAGAGGGGGTTTTCATGCTGCAGGAACCCCCACTCTACTGCCCTTACCTATATGGCTAACCCCACATATTACATATTCATATAGATATAATACAAGGCATCTCACATATACATATATATAGTGTATGATATACCCTAGGTAATGTATCACATAGATATATTATCTACTTAGTCATAATGAACCAAGAGGACAATGAATATAGCCAAGCCCTCAACTCATGAACCATGACATATAGCATATAGCCCATCATAAGTGTGTGCATTCACATATCAGAAAACAGAAACTAATCAAGGTCACAGGAAGGATCATGATCACTACCAAAGTACAGGAACCCCAAGTCCATTTCTGGACTGGTACAGGGCAGGCACTGACCTAGCATCAAAGCAGTAAGGGCATGTAGGCTATAGGTACAGGACATGTCTGGGCAGTGAATGAAGGGGCAATACAAATGGGTGTTAGGACAATGCAAGGAGTGTGCATGTGTTCAAGATATAATCAAACATAGAGACAGTTAAATATATAAAGAGGTGGACTGATCCCAGGTTTTAGAAATCTGAACCAAATTGCAATATTAGTTAAACATGTAAATAGAGGCTTCCATATGGGAATGAAGTGGTGCACAAAACTGAACATGGACTTGAACATCCAAATGTAGGACATCCAAGTGAAAAGGGGCAGAACAATAGGCAGGGAGTGGTCTGCACAACAAAAAGGAAATGAACAAGTTCTGAACCATGTCCCAGAATGGACTGCACATCAATACAGATCAAATACTTAAACCTAAATGTGACTGAACTAAATGGAGTAGGTATAATTCAAGAGGGCAGCACAAGGTTGTACTAGGAGGGGCAGGACATTGAATGCAAGTGGAGGATGTATATGGTGAATGCAAATGCCAATGCAGTGGATGACCATACCAATGGGTTATATCTTAATTGACTGGACACCCAAGCCTCACACTAAAACTCATCAATAGCCAAACCTTCACCTAAACTCACTCTTACTGACAGATACATTGTATGCCATCTTATCTATCCTCTTCTCTTTACCACTGATTCCTACTCCTATATCTAATACTATATATATCTTATATAATTGATCAAAATGGTATACATATATATTATAGCCCTTACACTAACACTTCATCATTGATACCAAGGAAAATCTTGTAACTAAAACAAGGATATGCAATTGATGTCATCCCTCATATACTAATGATGCAAGGAAAACAATTTGGGGGATACACAATAGATAGGACTGAAATATCCAAGTGAAATGGCAAGTCGATGGGGCATGATCATATAAGACAGTGAATTGGTCAAGTGGAGTGGCTAACAGATATGTTGACTGCCATCTAACCATGGAGTGAACTTATGTAAATGTTTGAGAATAGGGAAAATAGACTGAACCATTCTCAATGGAAAGGAATGATACTAAAACTTAATTAAGGACTAAACATATACAATCAAACCTGGTCTGAATAGATGCAGTAATGAAGACTGCAACAAAGGATTAGGACTAAAATCATAATAATACCCAATATTAAGTCTGAGACTAAGGCTAGACATCAAAGTGTCTAAGAGTGTCAACAAACAAGTGTGGTAGATGTGTCAATGTGTATCAGAGACGCAAGTGTGCAGAAAACAAGTGTCAAGTGAAGAGTGGTAGAAATATGAAAGGTGTCACAGCATTGTGTGTGTATGTGTGTATCTACAAGTGTCCAGAAAGTGTCGAAGCGTGTTACAGCGTCCAAAGCAAGTGCCTAGTGTCATGGTGTCAATAACATGTCCATAGAGTGTCATAGGGTGTCAAATACCAAAGTGAAATGTGTCTAAGTGTCGAAGTGATAGAGCAGTGCTCGACTGGTCCGCACAGGATCTGTGGGTCGAACCACAGATCGAAATCACCATAGTTCGAAGCCAAATATCACGACCTGTACCCAGTGTAGGGGCACGAGAAGTGGGTACGTCCAGCCTACGTCGCAGTGTCAGTGGTAGAATGCTGTCCTAGGTCACAAACATCTAACAATTATAAGGTACCTGTACAGTATATACACTCCAAACGGAGGACAATACAAAAATGCACAGCTCAATCACTACTAAGGTAGAAGTACGATAAGATAGATAGATAGATAATAAAAATTATCAAATGAAACACAAACAGGAGAAGAAGTCTAAGTGTCTAAGATAACATCTCCACAAACATTCAGGATAACAACAAGATCTCAAATATAAACATAAATGTATCCAAATAAGACAAGATATCAAAATAAGATAGAAGTCTAAGCTAACTAGCCTAAACTATAGGGGTGACATCCTCTACTACTGATGGATCTTGCTGAAGGTCCAAGTCGCAGGTGTCATCTATGGCAGCTCCATAATAGGTAGGGCAAAGGTCCTCGTCATCCTCTATAATATTTTTAACAGGTCCAGTCAGGACAGAAACGAGCACATAATCTCAACAGTTCATATCAAGACGGGAATATAAAACATGCAATAGATTAAAATACATGAAACGTTGAAAGAAAGTACATATAGTAAAAGAGAGAGAACTGTAATATAAATAGCTACTATAAGTAGAGAACTATCAGTGACTAGTGATGTAGAGTACAAGATAGACATGTGAACGGCTTGAATTTATACATAATTACAATAAAGAGTTTATACAATGACTACTTGGAATTGTTCACATGACTGCTTCTACTCCCCCGTACCCCAATTAATATACAAGGATTCAGACAAGTTATGTTATTGTACAATATTTCACATGAGGGCCTATAAATGGTTGCACATAAAGGTATACATGAGGGCTCTGTGAATATGAGAGTACATGAATCACAAGAGTATACATGAATAATGAAAGCACAAGAGTACATGATAAAAGTGAAACGCACATAACATGATGTACCCGATGCTCCCGAGGGGGATAACATCTCAATGTAAAGATCCATATAGTACTAATCCGTGTTAACAACGTGACAGCATCAAGCAAAGTAATCTAGAGCAAGAATATAAATCCTAACAAGTATGAAATGATCAGAGAATGTACTCGCCTAATATCCTGAGTATCCGATGAGTATAGATGTCCAGACAGAGTAGATGAGTCCTATTTAGAGTAACAGAGATCACAACTTGTCCAGAATGGTAATATTGAACTTTACAATGCATTCTATATGAATTTTAGGTCATTCTAGACTAAAGTCAACTCTAGTCAACTACACTAGTCAAACTAGGTCAAAGTCAACCCTTGGTCAACCACTCTAGTCAAACTAGGTCAAACCTAAGTCAACTAGTCAATTAGTCTAAGTCTAGTTAAATCTAGTCTAGGTTAGTCCACAACAAGTCTAACCAAAATCTAGCCTATGCATACAATAACACAAAGTATACCATGTCTACATTAAATCTACACTAGCTAGTACTAACATAGATTGCCTACACAAATGTATACACTATATAGGCCTATATTATAGAGACTACATATATACCTAGCCTCTACTAGATAGACTAACCTTTTTTTTTTGAGAAACCCCCTCATTTTATTAATCAAGGCTCAAAATACCGAAGCCCGACCACATATACAAGGAAAAAAACAAGTCGAAACAAGTATACAGCAAAAGGGATGAGGAGAGGAAAAGACAACAGCAAGACCTACGGGTGGATCGAAGCCCAAAAGGATGTCGGACTGTAGGAGCAAAGGGTGCTCCGTTTGCGGCATTGGCGGAAGATTTCTCGGATAAGCTGATTGGCTGAGTATTGGTGACCCTCACATCTTGCTTTGTTGCAATTTTTCTAAATCGCCCAAGTTGCGGCCGCTGCGACGATCTGGTGGCCGTGAGAAGCCACAGCCCATGAGGCCGCCAGATCGTGGAAGCGTCCACCCCCCGGATCAATGTTGTAGCGCTGATTAAGGGTCCTCCAGATGCTGCCTGGAAGGTTCCCCTGGCAGAAGATGTGGTCTATGGTCTCCAACTGACGGGAGGTGCAGCACGTACAGACAGAAGCCAAGTTGATCCCAATGTTGTTGAGGATCTCATCAGTGGGCACTTTTTTTAATGACTCTCCACATGAGGAAGGACCATTTCAAAGGGATGCAGGTATGCCAATAGCGGTCTAAGGGGTGGTGCGGCTGGCCGATCTTCTGGACAGCAGATCTCACCGACTTTACCGAGAATATTTCGGAGGCCTCGAGCGTCCACCACAGCGCATCGGCTTCGCTACTGAGGCTCAAATCGAGGCGTCGGATGCTGGCAACTGTTCCATCACCGGGCCATTCGCGAATCTTATTCCAGTTCCAGTGGTTGGAGTTGTAGCACCACAAATCTCTGATTCTACTGACTCTGGGGGTCGCCGTGAGGCTTGGGATCAGACTATCCCTAAGCCATCTCTCCATGAAGGGATCCGAGTAGCCGTCCCCCAGGTGGAGTCTCATCGCGGGCTCGGCGAGGTCACGATCGACAAGAATACGACGCCAAGCTGTAGAGGATCTGCTGTTGGCTGAGGCTGTTGAGGGGTGGATGTGCTTGAAGTATCTGGCCTTCATAAACCTAGTCCATAAGTTCTTGCTCGTGCGTAGATTCTACCACAATTTCATCGAGAAAGCATTAACGATGTGAGTGAGTTTGGTAAATTCGAGACCTCCATCAATAGTGGAACGGGCCATGGAGTCCCAACTCACCCAGTGGTGCTTGTCTTGACCGTTGTTGTACCCCCAAAAAAAATTACAAAAGATCTGCTCAATCAGAGAAAGGACCTTCTTAGGCGGGGAACATACGGCCAGCGTATGTATAGGTATGGAGGTGAGAACGTGTTTGATGAGGATGATCTTGCCGCCTGGGGTAATGTGGCATTATGCCACCCTTCAAGTTTGTTCCTGATTCTAGTGATCAAGTTCTGGAATAAGCTACTGTTGGATCTCTCGTACCCAAGGGGACAACCGAGGTAGTTGAACGGAGGATGATCCACAGAGAATAAAGTTAAACTGGATAGACTGATGGCCAGCTCTCTTTTGATGGTGTGGTAGGCATAGATCACGCTCTTGGAGGGATTGATCTTCTGGCCGAAACATCTAGAGTACCTCTGCAGAGTGTTGAGGACAACATCCATCGCTCCAACGTCACCAACCGAGAAGATGAGTAAATCGTCGACAAATGCCAAGTGGGTGATGATAGGACATCCACTGGATGTGTGATAGTGCTGGAAGTTCGGAATGTTGACCATGTTGTTAAGGTTCCTACTCAGAGCTTCTGCCGCTATGATGAAGACAGTGGAAGACAGAGGGTCGCCTTGTCTAACTCCTCGGCTGGATTTGAAGAACCCTCATGTTTGACCGTTAATAACTGTGGAGAACCACGAGTTGCTAATAGATCTCCACACGGTGTTGGTCCAATTTTCCGAGAATCTGAAAGCCCTGAAGACCCAGATTATAAATTGTCAATCCAGTTTGTCGTACGCTTTCTTCATATCGATTTCGACGGCGATGTTGCCCCCTCTAGCTGGAAACTTCATGCAGGTGATTAACTCTTGGGCCAGCATAATGTTATCCTGGATGTTCCTCTCCCGAACAAAGCCGCTTTGCTCCTCGGAATTGATTTTGGGAAGAATGCCTGCCATTCTGGTAGCGATGATCTTGTTGGTGAAGGTGTAGAGACTTATGGGTCAAAATTCTCTGAAGGACTCCGGGTTTTCTTTTTCGGGATCAGGATAAGCTTGGCGCTAGAGATGGCCTTGGGATAAGTGGCTCCTTCGAAGAAAGTAATAGCCGCTTCGGTGATGTCCTGCTTGATAATATTCCAATATTTGCGAAAGAAGGCCCCCAAAAAGCCATCCAATCCCGGTGCACTGTGTTCGTTCAGGGCCCACACAGTGTCCTTCACTTCCTGATCCGTCGGTAGGTGCTCCAACTGGGCGTTATCGGTATCGCTGATGAGAAGGGGAATTTGGTCTAGGAAGGATCTATCTTTATGAACCGTCTCTTTGGAGAATAATTTGGAGTAGAAATCCGTAGCGGCCGCTTGGATGTCCTTATGGTTTTTAAGGATGTTCTCATTCTCGTCCACAGTGTGGTGAACCGCGAGCTTCTGTCTACGGCCGTTGACACAAGCATGGAAATATTTTGAGTTTTTGTCCCCTTCGCTGTCCCATTTCAACCTAGCTTTCTATTTTCAGAAATCAGTCTCCACTTTTATTCTAAATTTGAGCATGGCCTTGGTGAGGTGCAGGGCTTTCCTGGCCGCCGGAGTTCGATCCGCAGAGAATGAAGATTCGGCACGAGTGACATCGTCCTCAGCTACTTTAACGGCTTAAAAAATATTGCCGTAGGCCAGATTGCTCCAACTGGACAGGGCTATCCTAGTTGCTTTAAGCTTGTTGCTCACCCGCACAAGTGGGTTGGGGGATTCCTCGCGGTTCCAAGCTTCCACAATGATGCCCAAAAATTGGGGGTGTTCGGTCCAGAAGTCGAGAAATTGGAAGTTCTTTTTGGATGGATTAGTGCTGCTTTTAATTTCGACCAGCAGCGGGGCGTGGTCGGATTCGGAGGAATTGAGATGGGATAGGTGGGTATTAATCCCCATTCCTTGCCAGCTGGCGTTCGTGAGGGCCCTGTCCAGTCGGGAGTATTGACGATGATCCCCTTCTTGCATGTTGTACCAGGTGAAGGCGTTGCCGAAAAACTGGAGGGAGAAGAGATGGGCATTGAATATAAAATTGTTGAAGTCTTGCATGGCCGCATTAGGAGGGGGCCTGCCTCCGATTTTTTTCTTTTCTGCAAGTGATTGCATTAAAGTCCCCAATGCAAAGCCAAGGATGGTTGATGTGGTGGAGATGGATGTCAAGAAGATCATTCCAGAGGAGCTTCCGCTCAGTAATATCACAGCTGCCGTGGACCGCAGAGAGGATGGCTCGCTCTGGGAGTATGGGATATTCCAACCAGCAGGAAAGAGCCTGCCTGGAGTCCCGGATGACCCCGATATTGGCGTCTTCCATGCTTAGGATCCAGATGTCGTTTCTGCCTGCTATAGCCGTGGGGAGGCCGAGTTACAGCTGAATAGATTTTAATCTTTTGGGGGGATTTTGGGTTCGAGAATAATGAGGATATCGATCTTGTGGGATTTCCGGAGGCTGGAGATTCTCCTCATAGTAGGTTTGTTCGTCAGACCACGGATATTCCAAGAAAGGATGTTAAGCATTATTGATGGTGTGGGAGGGTTTTTTGTTCCGCTTGGCGGCGGATCTGGTTTGGATGGTTGTGGTTTCGGCCGTGCCATTCCTGATGTTGTCCTCCCGTGAGGTTGACGCTGCTGACTTATTCTGGGTTGGCAGGGTGCTAGTTGATTGGTCGTTAGGGTCCACGGGGGGGGTCTACCAGTTCCCCGGCTGAGTCCAGTGTGGGCTCTTCGAGGGGAATCACTAGGGAATCGGTGGTACTCTCAATTTGTAGAAGAGTTTGTTGGAGGGGGAAACCAGCGGCTAGAACCTGTAGGCCTCTCCGGGCTTGGTCAGGCACGAGGATAGCAAGAACTTCTTCAACTTGGTCTTCGATGGGGCGGTGTTGATCTGCGTCGCCGGTGACGGTGATCGCCTGTACCTCCTCCGAGTTAGGGGGATTGGGCGCTATCTCGGTGAGGGCGCGATCGGGTTGGGGTAATGCTGGCTCCGTCGTGGCTGCCGCATCTCCAGAGTCAAGCATGTCGAATTGGTTGGAGAGGGTAAGAGGTTGGGAGTTGAAGGGGACCAAGGCATTGCTGGGGGACTCGCCTTTACCCGATTTGCCGTCATTGGATTCGAATCTAGTGTGCGAGTTCAAAAATGGTAGAAGGGGTGGCATGGGTGTTCTCCCCTCTGCTTGCACATTGTCTTTCTTGGTTGTTTTCTTTTTGAGTTCTGGATGGAGGCGATTGCAGTATTTTGGGAGGTGGCCTCTCAGATGGCAGTGGTTGCAGAACAAGATATGGTTATCGTATAGGATTTGTTGGGTGTGGGTCTGGTTTGCCGAGCTTTATAGTAATAAAATTGGGAGGTTCGGAGTTAAGGTCCAGTTCCATACAGATTTTGGTGTAGTGAGCTTTGGTGAGGTTGCTCGTCTCTGGAGCCGTAGCCACGTACGTTCCGAACGAATTAGCGATACGTCTCAGTACCGCCGGGACAAAGCAAATGAGGGATAAATTCGGCAGGGTTACCCAGGCGGAGACCAACGCTGAGTCTTCACGGGTACTAAAGCCTGGTGACCACTTGATGATTTTCATCTGGTGTTGGTCGACCATGCAAGTGCCATTGGACCAAACCGTCCTATGGTCAGGATCGGAAGAGAGATATAGGAGAATATGCCTGGAATCGAGAGGGGCCACGCGGTACTCCGATGATAATTTCCAGCTGGCTATCACCTCCTGCACCTTAGAGAGTTTGGGGCATCTGGTAGAAAATCTAAAGATAAAAGTGTGGGGGAATAAGGATAACAGCGAGTTCAATTCCGCGTCGGTGAAGGGGACCAGCGGCACGAGTGAATCCTGAGAGTAGACTATGTCTGGGAGGGTGACGTCGGGGAATAGGAGACCCTTCGATAGAGCTAAGTCCGGACGAAGCTTGGCCGCATAGGAACACTGAGCTGTACCGGGCGAAGAAGGGTCCCGGAAGACGGCACCGGGTAACGAAGGAGCATTAAATGAGGGAGCCGAAACAGCACGGGGAGGTAGGGAGGCGGGATCGGCCGTTATAGTACTGCCTGGAAGGGGGAGGGAGGAGGGAGTTACCCCGAAGACGGTGGAGGACGGGATGGGGGCCGCCCCACTCATTGGTGGAGGCGCTGCCGGCTGGCCGGCCGCATCCAGAGAAATGAGAGGGATGACGATCGGGGCCGTCACGGAGGGGGCTCCGCAAATAGCGTCACCCGTAGAGGGCTGGACCACTGGGAGCGCAGGGAAAATGGCCACGGGCGGTTGATGTTCGGAGACCTGCAGCTCCGCAGAATCATAAGACGCACCGGAAGGCAGGAGGAGGGGAGCACGGGGGAGAGCAGCTGAGAAACGGGGGGGCGAGGGCCTGGGAGGAAGGAGGAAGGAAGGAGTGGTCTGCGGGAAGGCCGGGGTGTGAATAGGGAGGAGCGTAAATCTGGGGAGAAGGGGATGGCCCACTCGCGTGCGTGTAAGAGTGTGGTGAGTGGGAGAACGCAGAATAGGCGGTGTGAGGAGCGTAAAGCTGGAGAGAAGGGATGGCCCACTAGCGTACGCGTAGAAGGGTGGGGAGAGGGAGTACGCGTAAAAGGTTGGGGAGTGGGAGTATGCTGTAAAGGCGGTGGGGGCCACATGCTGAGAGGATGAGCCTGGCCTGCCCCCTGCGTAGAGCGCAGCGCCCGAAGGTATGTGGGTCCCGCCATAAGGATGAGGGGAAGGGACTCCATTACGCGAATTCGCAGGCACGTAAAGCCGGTGTGTCGCCTCGATAGATGAGCCGTAAGCGGCAGACTCGAGGGGCCAAGAGATGGGATGCCGGACGCCTGCACCGCAGGGGAGATCCCATCCCGATGGGACAGCTGTCCCAGATGAATTTTGAAAAAAAGGGGGAACGAAGCTATCAACCGCGAGGCGGCCACCGGAGATCTCCCGGCCCAAGAGGGAGAGGCCTGCGCACCGCCTGAAGCCGTGAGCGGGGGGGCGAGACGGGGGCTCGGGCCAGATCGAGGGGAGGGGGGGTCGAAGAGCCCTTGAGAGCCGGAAGGGGGCGGAGTGAAGCTGAATGGAGGAGAAGACGGAGGAAGGTCTAGAGCCTGGTGGGAGGGGGGGAGAAGCCCTACCATGGTCAGGCAATCGGACGACCAGGACGGGGGTGGGAGAGGGGCCATCGGCCGGGAGGGAAAGGGCCAACGAGGATCCGAGCGGGGGGGCACTGGGGCCGGACGGCGCGGGCGGGAGGACCCTAGGGGGTCCCCGAGAGAGAGAGCAGCGAGAGGGGAGGCAAACCATCTTTCATGATACACTAACCTATATATATATATATATATATATATATATATATATATATATAAAATATATATATATATATATATATATATATATATATATATATATATATAAAATATATATATATATATATATTTTATATATATATATATATATATATATATATATATATATATATATATATATATATATATATATATATATATATTATATATGTATATTTATATATTTATATATTTATATATTTATATATTTATATATTTATATATATATATATATATATATATATATATATATATATATATATATATATATATATATATATACATATATACATTCATATATATATATATATATATTTTATATAAATATATATATATATATATATATATATATATATAATATTTTTTTTTTGGAGAAACTGAGAATAGTATAGCATGTGGACACAAAAACGGTTACACGGGGGGGCCACAAAAGTGCACAGCACGCCACGCCCTGTGGCCGACGAGAAGGTCGAGTATATATATATATATATAATATATATATATATATATATATATATATATATATATATATATACTCGACTAACCTATATATATATATATATACATATATACATTCATACATCTCTACATAAGTTATACATAAATTTATATACAAGTAATATATATAAAAAAAAAAAAATATATATATATATATATATATATATATATATATATATATATATATATATATATATATACAATCATCACATGTTATATCTATACAAATATATATGTATAGAGAGGGGAAAGAGTGAGAGGGTGTGTGTGTGAGTAATGTGAACCGAAAACTGTGACAGTGAGTGGTGTGTGTGGACAGTAAGTAGGAGAGAGTGTGTGTTGTAGGTCCTAAAAATCAAGTTGCCATCAAAAAAGCAATGAAAATCAAGTTGTGCACCCTTCAAATGAATTGCGCAGGAGACAGATTATGCAACAACTCAATTGCACAAGCTGAACTGCGCACTCATCCAAGCGTGCTAGCTGACGTGGCCTCGTCATCATTATCTGACAGAAAATCAGATCTTCTGACAACTGACAGCCCGAAGAACGAGGAAACTGTTCGTTTCTCGTGCAGCACAGCGCTCGAGGACAGCTGTACAGCCAGCGCAGTTCATTCCAGTGCAGTCTAATCCCAGCACGGTCTGAAGCTAGCGCAGTTCATGTGGCGCAGTCCATCAAGACAACTGACATTTTGTACGTGGCATACATGCCATCAATTGCTCACCACGTGGCAACCGTCTGTACACGATCATGCGTATTTCAATCAAACAATGTCATGTGTCCCATACAGTTGGCCCACGATCAAGTAACTGCCAGCGCAGTTTATTGCTTGCGCAGTCCAGTGTATGCGCAATCTATCCTGCGCAATCCAGAATAACTAAAAATCAGTTATTTCCAGAACTCTATAAATAGAGTTTCAAGTCCTTCCTAGGGGGGATCATAGAGATCAGAAAAATCAGAATCAAGAGCAGAGAAAACAGGAGTCCTTGCCCAAGTGCTGCTGCTTTCTTCAGAGGCTACCGCCTTCAACTTCAGAGGCTATCGTCTTCAAAGTTCACATCGTCCAAAGGATAAAGCGATCGTCTTCAGATCGGATTCTTATAGTTGTACTTTTCCATAATTCTATTGTAATCTCTTTACAAAGTTTGTGAAATAAAGATCAACTTTTGTTTTTGCAAACAAAATGGCGACTCTGCTGGGGAGAACTTTCTCCTCCAACGAGGAAGTGACAACTCAATGTGACGTTGCGTCTATCGGAAAGACGCAGAAGACGCTGGTTGTGAAGGTCAACCAGATGGCCTACGAAGCCATGATCAACTCCAGGACCACCCCTCGCACTGCAACAACTTCTGCCACGAGCAAAGTTCGCCCAGTGTGGGTCCCCAAGATTGCTGCACAGTCTGCTCCCTCTGCTACTAAGACTGCTGCACAGTCTGCTGCACAGTCTAATGTCTCTACTGTCTCTACTACCAAGACTGCTGCGCAGTCTAAGGTCTCTACTGCCCATGTGCAGTCTGCTCCCCTTGCCAGTGCACAAACTACTTCCTATGCTGCTCTAGCAAAGTGCAAGACTCCTCTTCCCCTGGCGCAGTTGGCTACAACTCTTTCCGCGCAGCCCACCACTCCAGCAACCAGAGTGCAACTCAAACACTCTGTGGCCAAAACTCCTGCTGCACAAACCACAGTGTCTGTGGCCAAAAGGCCATCTGCCAAAACTCCTCATGCGCAATCAGCCAGTACGTCTACTATCAAAGCTCCTCTAGCGCATGCTGCGCCAGCGCAGTCCATGAGGGATAGCCCTTTGGCTAATCTCCCTTCTTCTCATAGTAAGGGGAAAAACTCTGCTCCTCTTTCCAAACACCCTGTTACTCCAGCACAATCCACTGGGGGTAGTCTGTTGATTGTCCCTCCTCCTCTTCAGAACAAAGAAAAAGGCCTGTTGGTCTTTTCTGAAACCTCCTCGTTCCACAACTTGGAAGACAACAGAGGAAAATGCTCTTTAGCTAACCCTTCTTCACAAAACAAAAGAAAAGGCCTTTTGGTCTTTTCTCAGTCTTCCCTGGTTTTTACCTCGGAAGATCAATCTGAATGTGCCTCGGCACCAGTCAGTACAAGAATTCTCTCAAACAAGAGTTCTTCTCTCCATGCCAAAAGAACTTGTACTGATCAAAGAGGTATTCTGCCTACTCCAGTAGCGGAATTCCAAGATCTCCCAACTCTCCAGATATCCCGTTCAAAGCAAGGAAAATTACGGGTATCTCAGACAGACACCCCTGGGGGTGAGTTTGCTGATCTACGAAGTTATCTCAATAGACCTCGGTCTACGTCAACTTTGGCAAAATGCAAGCAACCAATGCCGAAGACGAACCTGCATCAAAGGCAAACTTCTAGGATCAAAAATCCTGACACATATGCTAATGAAGTGAGTACTTTCCTGTACACTCAAGGGACAAAACATCTGAAGAATCGAAACCATGTTCCGAATGTTGTCAAAGAACATATCCCTCAAACTTTTTCTCGTCCCGTCGTTGTTCCTGACCTCTGAGAGCACCTTAGGCAAAAACGGGACAACATCTCAACACCTCCAGTTCAACCACTTGGACACCATTATAATCACAAGGTTGTCATCAAGTGTTGTTGCCAAACAACAAAGCGATCTGTCTTCGATCGTCTAAATTTTGCAACTTCAGAACCAATGTCAGAAGATGAAGACGAAGTGTTGTATGCTTCTGTCAACATGGCTTCTCGAGACACTGGGGGTAGAAAATGCTCCAAACACGGCAAGCATCGCCGGCCCAGCCAGCGATATTTAGATTTACTCCAAGAATCTTCTGAAGGAATATTTCGACATACCCGATCCCGAAGCCGAGATACAATCGGTCAAAGGAATTTTCTTGAAGATCCTTCTGGTCACCTCCCTCTTTCTCACTCGGGAGATAATTCTTTCTCTGATTATGATGCATACAGTGAAAGTTTTGAACAGACAGTGTCCTCCACTGTACCTAGAGAAGTGACAGCTTATGTTGTCACTGAAGATCCAGATGCTTCTAGTTCGGCTAGTCAAGAGCAACGAATAGCTGCACTAGAAGACAAGCTAAAGACCATGGCTGAAATGGTTGCAAATATGTATTATATTATTGTGGCCCAACATACAGTACTACCGACCGTACCTGCTACAAATCCTGAGATCATAGCATCGTCGGTGCCTGTCAATGCAGGGCTGGGGGTAGTACCCCCAGTACAAATTCAACCCACACCTAGTCAGTCAGGTGCTGGGGGTAGTGCTTACCACGCTGTTCCTCTCCCTAACACTCTGATTCAACCTGCTCCTTCTTCATCATTGGAGGATGCTAATGAAGTTGTCAAACTCTTACGCACTCAATTTGAGTCTTTCAAAGAGAAGGACAATTTGCAGAGATTGGGAATTAAACAACCCTATCCTGTTGAATGGAAAGAAGTCCCATTTTCTCCAAAGTACAAGATTCCAACGAATACCCTGTTTGATGGCAGCACTTCTCCTAGTCAGTTCATTAACCACTTTGAGGTAATGACTGTCCAACTTCAGCCAAATGATGCTCTTCTTACCAGGGTATTCGTCGGCTGTTTAGCCGGTGTGGCATACGATTGGTACAGAAGCTTGCCTGATGGCTGTTTCACTTCTTTCTCGGGTCTTAAACAAATATTCTTGGAGCGATTCTATGAGAGAATCAACGACATGACTATGTCAGTCCTCAACAAAATCAAACAAAGACACAATGAAATCGTTGAGAGTTTCATTGAAAGGTTCCACCGAGAAGCCTTGAAGATGCCTCCTGGAACTCCTGCTGCTGTAACTATAGACACATGTAAGGCAAATCTTTTGCCTATTATCAGCATGTGGACGGGGTCAACTCAGTTCCAAGACTGGCCATCATTCATCGTCAATGCTAAAGCAGTTGAAGTTAGTGCTGACAAGTTTAAGCAGTTGGGGGTACACATGTCTAACCCCGATCGAGATGAATATCAGACATCGGGTAGTGGTAATCGCCAGAACAACTGCAAGAATAAAGAGACTTTGAACATCAACTTGAAGAGCAAAGAATCTCTGGCGGTCAATGTAGCGCCACCTACGTCTACTTCTACTCCTTCTGCACCTCCACCAAGGGAACCTCGTCCGAAAGTAGAGTATTCCTTTGATGAGAATGACACTGTGAGCATCTTTGATTGCTTAATCAAAAGCAATAAGCTTCAACTCCCAGACCCGAAGAAGCCTGATGAAGTTGGTAAGACCGATCATCCTAAATATTGTGTCTATCACAGGTTCATTGGGCATCCTACTCGAGCATGTTATGTGCTCAAAGGCAAAATTCAAGAGCTAGTCAACGCTGGTATTGTCACTCTGCAACAAGACGAGAAGACGGTTACCACGAACATGGTCTCAGTACAGTTCGGTAATTTCCCTCCATAGATGGTACATCATGGTGTCATCCCTATCCCCAAGGCCACTCTTGAGATCGAGAATCTCCCTCCTCCGCGAAGTGAAGGTCTCGTCCCCTTATCTCTTGACAATGGTGAGATTATGTGGATTCATCCTGATCTTGCTTCAGAGTTCGAAGTTCCCTCTTCCTCTAAAAAGAAAGAACGCTCCAAGGACAAGACAAAGACTTGTAACATGGTGTCTTTTGACCCCATAGTTGAAGAAGAAATCCTACTGGGCACCAGGTCAGGGAAAGCTTATCTACGGGAGTATCCCGAAGCTCAAGAGAATCATGCTTTTTCTTCTGAGTCTGCTCCAGTACAACCTATCTCTACTGAGGATATCCCTTCTGCATCCTCACCGGTTGTAGTACACATTCCTTCCAAACCGACGACAGCTGACAAAGGCAAACAACAAGTCCGCTTCGACAAGCCGTTGAAGAAGTCATCTCCTTCTGGACTTGAGAAGCCATACAACTTTGATATCTTGGCTCAACTAGCCAATACACTGGCTAGACTGTCAATTTTCGAGCTCTTGCGCCTCTCCAAAGAGACTCGAAAAACTCTGAGTGAAGCTTTAATGTAGGCAGAAACTTGTCTAACTCTTCTCAAGAAGCCAGAAGCAGAGCCTGTCTCTTGCCACCATTGTCACAGTGTGTTGGAATTAATTCCAAATATTACCTTCACACAGAATGATATGCTGTTGGAAGACAATAGGCATGACCGTCCTCTATACTATACAGGATATGTCGACTCGATGAAAGTTGATCGTATTCTGATAGATCCAGGGTCGGCACTCAGCATCATGCCGAAGACAATGCTAGATGTACTAAAGATTCCAGTACATAGTCTTTCTGGCACAATCACCACCATCTTGGGGTTCAACCAGGGAAGGAGTGAGCCTCTGGGCAAGATTCACCTAAAACTTCAAATAGGCAATCTCCGCACAAAGGTGACCTTCTACATCATTGACAACCATGGTTGTTCTTACAATGCTCTGTTGGGGAGACCATTCCTTCATGAACATAACATTGTTCCCTCGACTCTCCATCAATGTTTCAAATATGTTGATGACAAAGGAGAAGTTCAAAAGGAGGTTGCAGATCTCTATCCTTTCAAAGGTGTCGAAGCATACTGCAACGATGCTCGCATGTATAAAGATGAGTTCATGAAGGTAGTGCTGTCTCTGGACACTGAAGAAGAACAAGGAGCAATGCCCAATGACACCCTCATCATACCTGTCAAAGGGCGTGTTTCTCATCCTCAGTCCTCCAAACCATTGGCTATTCACTTGCCAGTCCAGAAGTAACCAATCGATGGTGGTTAAAATCAAAGGGAGCTCACCTCTTCTGAGCCACTTGTTATCGACTTACGTCGTAACAAGAATAAAAAGCAGCTCACCTCTTCTGAGCCACTTGTTATTAATTTATCTCATAACAAGGACAAAAGAGAGCTCACCTCCTCTGAGCCGCTTGTTATTGAACTTCGTCGTAACAAGTCCAATCTCCCTCCACGTTCTTCTTCTGCTCCTCTTGTAATCAATTTGACCAAGCCTGCTAAGGCTAAAGGTCCTGCTGTAAATACAGATGTACAAATCAATGAAAAAGTATCTCTTTTCCAGTATACTGATATCCTTTATCATGCTAAGTGTTATTTGGATATGTTAGATAGCTTTCAGTCATTTACATTGGGAGTTCTACAGTCTTTTCAAATAGAAGTCTCACTCGAACATCCAAATGACTCATATCGTGTTGTTCCTGCTCGAAAGAGAGGCGAGAGTCCAATACTTTTTAGTAAAGGACCGGAACAAAAATTCAGCTATACGGATGATAGCAAAAGTAACGATACAGGACATCTCCAGCTTCGTTGTTACAGTCAACAATCAAAAGATATCATCCGAAAGATGGGTTATGATTTCAAGAATGGCCTCAACTACGGTAAGGGTAGACGAACTCCTATCCGTACGGCTGTTCCGAAAGGAAAGTCAGAGATGTATTACAGCAGGACAAAAAGAGGTCTTGGATATGCTTCACCTCCGGTATTATCCCCAGCAGTTTTCGAATCTGATAGTGAAGAGCACTCTAACTCTTCTGATTCCAGATCATGGGATTCTGACACCAGCATTGGTCAGGTTCATCGACTAATCGTATCATCCAACATGGTCTCCGTCAAACTTCCAGAGGGCTATGACGAGGATATTGAAGAAAATCCTGAAACAGATCCTTGGGCTCAACGAATGGATACCCAATGGGAACTCCGATTCGAACAACGAGAACCTCCTACCGAAGATTAATTGGTTCAAATTGATGTGGGAGAGAGCGGGTCACCTCGTCCAATATTCATCAGCAAGAACCTTTCAGAGGCAGATAAGCAAGAATTAATTCTTCTTATTCGAGAATACATTGATGTCTTTGCTTGGAGTTATAAGGACATGCCAGGTCTAGATCCCAAAGTTGCTACTCACAAATTGAATATTTTGCCTAATGCAAAGCCAGTCAAGCAACATCAAAGGCGATTCAAGCCAGAAATGATGGACGCGATCGATGATGAAGTCAAGAAGCTTATTGCTTATGGCTTTATTCGAGAAGAACAACATCCTGATTGGGTAACCAACGTTGTTCCAGTCCTGAAGAATCGGTAAAGTTTGAGTTTGCATCGACTTTGGGGATCTTAATGAAGCCTGTCCAAAAGATGAATTTCCTCTCCCTATCACAGACGTCATGATTGACAACACCTGTGGGTTCGAGCGAATATCCTTCATGGATGGATTCTTCGGATACAATCAGATTCGGATGAATCTTGATGATGAAAAGCATACCTCTTTTCGCACTCCTCGTGGAGTCTATTGCTATACTGTGATGCCATTTGGTCTCAAGAACGCTGGTGTAACTTACCAACAAGCTATGAGTACCATCTTTCGAGATCATCTTCGCAAGACTGTCGAATGCTATGTTGACGATATTGCTGTCAAAAGTCGTCTAAAGGAAGATCACATCCAAGACTTAAGAACTATCTTCAATCTGATGCGCCAACATCAACTCAAAATGAATCCCACCAAGTCATTCTTGGGTGTCTCTAGTGGTAAATTTCTCGGCTTCGTCATTACCTCTAAGGGTATACACGTGGATCCCGAGAAGATCAAAGCCATTCAAGAGATGCGTCCTCCACGCAACCTAAAAGAGCTACGAGGATTCTAAGGTCGACTTGCGTACATCAGGAGGTTTATTTCGAATCTGTCTGGATGCTGCAGACCATTCACTCAGCTAATGAAGAAGGGTGTATCTTTCATTTGGACCGAAAATGTCAACGAGCATTCGAAGATATAAAGTAATATCTCATGAACCCACTAGTCTTGGTGCCACCAATTTCTGGCATACCATTCTTAATGTATGTCCGTGCTATGGACCATTCATTGGGTGCTTTACTTGTCCAAAAGAATAAAGAAGGTCATAAACAGGCCATCTATTATCTCAGTCGTACTATGATTGGTGCCGAACACCGTTATAGTCCGGTTGAAAAAGAATGCTTAGCTCTTATGTTTGCTGTTCAAAAGACAAGGTATTATATCATTGGACAAACTATTCATGTCATTTCCTGAGTTAATCCTCTTCGGGTACTGATGAAAAAGCCTAGCACACTCAACTCTCGGCTAGCTACATGGGCCATTCTGCTAACCCAATATGACATGGTATATGTCCCTCAAAAGTCTGTCAAAGGTCAAGTGCTGGCGGACTTCTTAGCGGCTCATCCTATTCCAGAGACATCCAAACTCTATGATGAAATTCCAGATGAGACATTGGAATCAAACATGATCTCCGAAGAATTTCCTACTTGGCGTCTATTCTTTGACGATGCATCCAGGATCGGACCAAAGGGTACCATTGTCGCAGGAGTTGGGGTTGTTCTCGTTTCTCCAGATGGGTCAACTATCCAAAGAGCCTACTTCCTGGATGAATCCTGCTCCAACAACGTAGCAGAATATAATGCTCTACTCATTGGCCTTTAGTTAGCTAAACAACTGGATGTCGAATATCTTGAAGTTTATGGCGACTCCAAGCTGGTTGTTAACTAGGTTAGAGGGACCTATGAGGTTCGCCATCAAGATTTAGTACCTTACCAAGAGGCGGCAATCAGCATGGCTACATCATTCAAAGCCTTTTTTATCGAATATGTTCGCCGAGCTTGCAATATTGAAGCAGACGCTTTGGCTAATCTTGCAGCAGTCTTAGCCATCCCTATCAAAAGACAGCAGGTGGTGGTTATCTCCAATAGGGAATTGTTCTGCATCGAGAACAATCGCAATATTGAGTTCAGTAACTTCACTAAAATCAATGTTATCAACGAAGATTGGAGAGCTCCCTTCATCGACTTCGTAGTTCATGACATACTCCCCGAAGACCCTAAGGATGCTACGAGTATTTGCCGACGGTCTCTCCGGTTCTACTACAACCAGACTACCAAGACTCTCTATCGACGGACTTATGACGGTCTTCTTTTACGCTGTCTTGCTGGTGATGAAGCAAAGCAGGTATTGCGTGAAGCTCACGATGGTGTTTGCGGAGCACATCAACCCGGTCCTAAGCTACAGGATCGCATCCGACGCATGGGTTACTACTGGCCCTCTATGGTGTCTGACGCCATCGAATATGCAAGGAAATATCGAGCCTGTCAGATCCATATAGATTTCATCCATCAACCATCGGAATTCCTTTATCTGACTGATGCTTCCTGGCCTTTCGAAGCTTGGGGCATGGATATTATAGGTCCCATCAACCCTCCTTCTTCTAGAGGACATCGTTTCATACTAGCAATAACCGACTACTTCTCCAAATGGGCTGAAGCTATACCTCTGGCTGAAGTCAAGACCAGTAGTGTCATCAACTTCATCAAACACCATGTCATCTATAGATTTGGTGTACCTTGAAGGATCATTTACGACAATGGACCACAGTTCATTAGTAAAAAGTTTACCAGGTTCTGTGATGATCATCGGATTGACAACGTCGCTTCGACAGCCTACAATCCTGCTGCTAATGGTTTGGCCGAAGCCTTCAACAAAACTATCATCAAGCTCCTCAAAAAGTTTATATCTACTAAAAAACGAAACTGGAGTGAAAAACTTGGAGAATGTCTATGGGCTTATCGTACTACAGTCCGCAATCCTACAGGTTGTACACCCTTTTCTTTAGTGTACGGCTGTGAAGCAGTTCTTCCCCTGGAACTTTAAATTCCGTCCTTAAGGATCGCCATCGCCAACGAGCTCACTACAGAGAACAATGACCTCCTTCGACTTCAAGAATTGGAAGCGCTCGACGAGAAGCGGTTAATGGCTCAACAGCATATTGAGTTATATTAAGCCCGTATCTCAAAGACTTTCAACCGTAAAGTTAAAGTTAGAGCCTTTCAGAAAGGAGAGCTCGTTCTAACAGTCAGACGTCCTATGACTATGACTCATATGAGCAAGGGCAAATTTGACGCAAAGTGGGAAGGTCCATATATCGTGAGCAAAGTCTTCTCAAATGGAGCCTATCAACTCTCAGAGCTGGACGGTCGAGTTGCTATGATGCCTATCAATGGCAAATTCCTTAAGAAGTATTATATATAAATGTAAAAGAGATTGCTTGTAATCATCAGACAAGTTCATAAATAAAATTTGATTTTATTTCATCATGAATGATAGTACATAATATCAAAGAAGGTCACTATCATCCTTCTCAGAATAGGGGCGTGGGCCACTACCATCCTTATCGAAGACATAGTCGGCAAAAGAGCCGAGAACATCCTTGCTCGAACCCACCAGAAACTTGCAAGCAGCCATCCTCATGGCCTCTTCTTCTTCCGTTGTCCCTGGTTCAAGAAGGAAGTCCAAGATGTCCCTTGGTGGCTTCGGTGCAGACGAACCTTCGCCTGTCTCCGTCTGCTTTGGCTGGTTTGGTTCGGCAGGACGTTCTTCAGTGTCAGCTTCAACCTTCGGGGCGATCTCAGCTTTCTTGGATGCATCTCCAGACGACATTTTGAGTCAGAAAGTGAAAATGATCATTCCATCTAGATTTTTGTTCTATTTATAGGCAGAGATTCTTGAAGCAATGAAGCGACGGTTTACCCGTTTATTACTTGCATCTGACGGTTCGTCCGTTCATTACATTCATCCGATGGTTCGCCCGTTTATTACATTCATCTGACGGTTCGTCCGTTCATTACATTCATTTGATGGTTCATCCGTTCATTTCAACTATCTGACGGTTTTCCCGTTCATTCCATTCATCCGACGATTCGCCCGTTCATTACATTCATCCGACGGTTCGCCCGTTCATTCCACCATTTGACGGTTCGCCCGTTCATTCTATCATCTGACAGTTCGGCCGTTCATTCCATCTATTTGACGGTTCACTCGTTTATTACATCCATCTGACGGTTCATCCGTTCATTTCATCTATCTGACGGTTCACCCATTCATTCCATTCATTTGACGGTCCATCCGTTCATCCCGACGATTCATTTCGTTCACACATTTTGACGATTCATTTTTCGTTCATTCATCCATTCATTCACATCAGCAACTTGTTATCTTTGATTAAGTTGTCTACTAAAATAATGATATTCAACAAATTATATTCTGCCATGTCCACATTACCTTTGAGCAGATATAATGAATATAATTATTTTCTAAAATTAAGAAATATATCATGTCTTGCACCAGTGAATATATTTTCTATCGCTATTATTTATATCTGAATAAGATATGCAATAAATAATAGAGCCACAAAGAAAATGTCTTTTATTGATCAAAAATTGAAAGACATTACAAAAATATATGTCACAAAAACAAGAAGATACAAATAGTCTTTCTATTCGGCTGGCGGGGTCATCAAGCTAGTCATCTGCTGCTTTAAAGTTTGCAGTCGCTCCTCACGAGAGTCCATCACTCGCCTCCTAGCTTCCTCCATCCCAGACTTATCGTCGAAAGACGGCAAGGTTACTAGTTTGCAAAAGATTTCAACTTGATGAGTTGTGACATATTCATCTCTTTCCTGAGTCAGAACGTCCAGTTGTTGAACTGCAGCCTGATGTTGTGTGACCTCATCTTCCAGAGCAAGCTGAACAAGTCTCAACTCTTCTTGAAGACGGGTAGATTCTGCTTGCAGCTCAGCAACTTTCCTTTTCTTCTTTTCAGCAACAGATGCTATTGTTTCCACTTGGGAGTTATACTCAGCAGACTTGGTAGAGAAAGCATCCAAGATAATTTGGAGATCAACCTTAGCAACTGCAGCCTTTTAAGACATTTTCTCAAATTCAGCTTGTACCAAAGGCTCCACTTCCCCCCTATTAAGCTCTTTGTAGATCCTAACCGATGCCTCCAGCTCATCCAGTATATGTTCAAGAAAAATAGCTTGAGCTTCGTCACCTTGACTTCGGATGGCATTGATCAAATAAGATGTTGGACCTCTAGCTGTGGAGAAACCAACATCTTCTTTCTCTATCACCCTATCTACTAAGGGTCCCAACGAATTAAAGAAAAGGTTGGTGAAGGAGCTAATGATAAATCGGTTAGTAGCCAGGGCACCAGGAGTAGCAGCTACTCCCATTGACGACGAAGCAGCAGGACGTTCAGTTTCTTGCACTTGAGTGGAGGGCTCTTTAAACAAGGGAGCTAAGGTAGAGCTGGCTGCTCCTCCCAGTTGTTCCTCTGTAAAATCAAATAAACCTTGTCATTTTGTCTGTCATTTGCAACTATCGAAAAGGATCAAAAGTAAAGGCAATCTTACCATGGCTAGGTCCAGTGACGATTCTGTCATCTGCTGACACAAGTTCCAACCTAGCAGAAGTAGTGTAATGCCCCAGTCCCAAAATACGTAGGACTAGGAACGTAGACATGCCAGCTATATTCATACGAAGTATACTCCAATATATAAAATCCTCGTATGAATACATAAGCTGTAAAATGCAGTAGAACCATAACTAATCTCATCCACACAAAATAAATGAATAAAAGACATCATATAAAGATAATGAATTGTCTTGATACATTATGTTGGGCGGAGACAAATCCACTAACAACAAGTAAAGAAAAAATACATGGAAAATGAAATGACTTTGGCGAGCGAAGCGAAGACGATCCAAGTGCATCATCCTCGAAGAAATAGCGATGATCATGGCTAAGGCTAAAGCACCTGCGAAAGACAATAGCACACACCTGGAGAGATAACCAGGTCCTCAGAGGGACGTAACAAGACACATAATATCATGCCATATAAATTGAATAAATATTGCTCAAATAAATAAGTAAATCGAATTATAACATGGTCCAATACGCACCTACTGAACGAGCGTACCATCCCCCTAACCAAACAAGGACAGGAGATGGTAAACTAATTCACGGTGACGTATCTTTCCATGCTAAGAATCCAATATGGTATCCGGACCCCAACAAGGTTCAATACCTTCTCATCGAAGTAGTAAGTCACACCTACAACCAAATAAGGACAAGATGTGACAAACTAATCTGCGACAAGTTATTGTTCCAAGCCACGGTCAGATACAAGTACTCAAACCAAAAGTACTCGTACCTAACGGATAAAGGTAGCCTACCGTTCTAAGTGATATGTAGTTAAGAACAATCCTTCCTGCACATGGGCCCTGGCTAAATAGGATCGGCATAGTCCTCCCTTGGGCACCAGAGGCCCCATCAGTAAGAGCATGACGTTCCGCAGAATCGTCAGTAGCCGTCAGTAATCATAGGTCATCAACCCCGTATCTCCAGCGGAGAGTCCGGGTCACAAGAAAAAGTGCATCGAAGCCCATACGCTAAGGAATTGTCCTCCCCGCCCAATGCCTACTCTGTTGTATCCACAACAGTAAACCTCTATAATCGCTAAGTCAAACTAAGCATGCAACCTCTATTAGCGTTTATTCCTATCGCACGGCTTGTACGTACTGGTGGCCAACTAATCACGCACTTCCGTGTCCTACATGTGACACACAACTTCGTGTTACAACGTGTCAAGGCCAATGAATGCAACACCCAAGGTGGTCCCTTAAATCTAGGTTTAATGTGAGAAAAATAATACATAGCAGGAAATATAAATGAACAGTAAGTTCTAACAGGTTATGCCATGTATCACAGTTTATTTTGCATAAAAAAAATAAATAATGCATGAAATATGAGCTAAAATAAATAAACAACAAATGGCAAGGTGTCTTGCCTGGTAGAGCGCCTGGTGTGCTGCGAATATCACGGTAGCACGAACTGCGACTTCGGTGCAACAACTATACAAGGTGACCTCGAGTGGTGGTATGGACAGTTCCACTGGGTCCAGAAGGGTCAAATTAGTTAGGGTGGACATAAGGTAGTCTCGAAATTTGCGAAGGAATAGGAATAACGGAATTGATCATGGAAAGGAGAAAATCAAACAAAATGGATAATAATATATATGGTTTTAGAGAACTATTTATAACACTCAAGAAAAGAAAATAATTATACTAGTTAAAAATAGTTTTTAGATAAATATTTGAAATATATATAAAAATTGCTTTTAGGCAAAAACTCTAAATTATAAAAATAGGTTTTGGGATATCAATTATATTAGTTAAAACATATGAGAAATAAAAATTTATTTGGAAATTTCGAAACTACATTTTATGGGTCAAAATATTTTAAAATTTTTGTTGGAAGTCATTTTAGGCCAAAATACGTAATAAGTTACTATAAAATAATATAAAAATATATTCAGAAATATCTCAATATTATGAGAACAAAAATATTGGTTTTGGTAGATCCAGTGAAATAAGAATGCTAATTTAATATCCTTATTAATAATAGTAAATAAAATTTATATGTGACATATATATATATATATATATATATATATATATATATATATATATATATATATATATATATATATATATATATATATATATATATATATATATATGTTTTTACGTACTAATTTACAAATCCAAAATATATACCCTTTTTATCATACAATAATAATAAATAATCGTAAATACTACTGATGTACAAAGTGAATAATAAATATAATAATAATAATAATAATAATAATAATCATAATAATAATCATAATAACCATAATAATAATACTAATAATGATAATAACAATAATAATAATTACATGATAATACTAATTAGTGGTGCAGACATGTCTTCACTGGAATATAATAATATACTTAACAAAATATCTTTAAATCGTTAATATAAATTAAGAATCTGAAAATTAATCAAATTTAATTTATACAAAAATCCGGTCAGTTCTCGTTGGGATCAGACACAGTATGGTGAGGGGAGAGAGAGAGAAACGGCGGAGGAGAAGTGGGGAGCGGCGTACTCCGGCAGCGGCGGTGTGGGAAGGTGGCGCTGCCGGCGTTGGCGCGGTGGAAGCGTAGGTCGCGGAAGAAGAAGATCGAGGAGGGAGAGGGGGTAGCGGTGAGCGGAGGCGCGGCTGAGCTCGTCAGCGGGCGACGCCGGAGGAGGAAGAAGGAGAAAGGATCGGGGTTGTCGGCGGAGGGAAGCTTGGGTCGCAGAGTTCGAGAGGGGGTCGGAGTGGAGTTGGAGGCGGTCGGTCGAGGGAGGAGTTCGGGAAAGGGGAGCGGCGGCGCAGCGCTCCGGCGGGCGCGCTGAGGGAGGCGAAGGTCGGGAACAGTGGGTTCGAGCGGGGCGGACGCGCTCGCGGGGCAGAGGCGCGGACGCTGCGGTGGTTGGGTGCGGCGCACGCCGGCGGAGTAGGTGGTCTCGTGCGCGGGGAGCTGATGGTGGCAGCCACTCGACGGTGCGATTAGCGACGGCGAGTGCGGTGGTCCGGTGGAGGGATGCCCGCGCGCGACTGCACGGTAGGTAAGCTGTGGTGGTGGTCGTGGTTTTGTTTTTATTTCTTTAATTTGGGGTTTTGGTATCGGCGCCGGCCGACGATGGCCGGGATTGTGGTGGTCGTGAGGTTGGTGTTGGTTTGGCGGCGAGGTCGCGGGGTTGGTGATGGCGATGATGATAGAGATGTGGTGGTGGCGGGTTCGGGTGAAGGTTGTGGTCGCTGCTTGGCCGGGATGGGTGGAGTTGATCGGTTGCTGTGGTGTTGACGGCGATGGAGGCGGGGAGAAGAAGGGAGACGACGTCGATGGGGCGAGGGCGACAACTGGATTAGGTTAGGGATTTAGGGTTGGGTTTATGATTAGGGCTTGTGTCCAAGTGTCGGACACGAGAACGGTGATGAGGTCCGGGATTGTCGGACAACAAGAAGAGAATGAATGTATATGTAAAGAAATAACCTATTGGAAAGACACCCGGGGTCAGACCCGTGGCCGTCACGGCTGACACGAGGATAGATGGAACACCGACACGAGGCACGTATATTTGTGGAGAAAATTGTTGTGGATGAATAATGAATTGGAGGAGTACCTGCCTATTTATAGGATGTGGGAATTTCCAATTTGGATAAGGACTAGAAATATTTAAAACCCAAGTAGATAATTCATAATTTAATTTAAAATCAAATCCAAATCTAAATGCAAATCTAATTTAAATCAAATTAAATTTTAGTTTAAAATCAAATAGGATAAATCAAATTTCAATTACTTAACTATTTAAATAAATCCAAATTTTCAAATCAAGGTTTAAATCGCCACAATAATTTCGAAATATGTTTTCTAAAAATACATATAATAATATTTTCAAAAATGCCATTATTAATTAAATGCACTAATAAATAATTAAAATAATATTTATGAAGGATATTATTTAATATTAGTAACTGCTATAAACGAAAAGGCTTTCATAAATAAAATCGTAAACTTGGAAATTTCAGTATGATAACTAAAAATAATTATTTTATATATTATTTTGAAAATAGAAAAATGTTTTTCTAAATTGTGTACGCTCGCACATAATCGCACTCGTCGAACAAATTCGAAAAAGAAATAAAAGGTCGTGCGCGACGTATAATACGACTACGCGACGTATATTACAAAATTTTAAATCGGTACCAAATTTAATAATAAATAAAAATAGTAGAAATTTAGGGGTTTTATATCCTACCCAACTTAAAAGAATTTCGTCCTCGAAATTAAGAGTTTGTAGGGGGGTGAGAGGACACAAGGGGGTATCAATGGGGATCCAACGATGACAATGTTTTCACAAAATCATGTCATAAGAAATCGCGATCTAGATCGTAGAAAAACAATACGGTATGGTCATGGGTAATGAATGAGGGTCACGATTAAGAGAATGAAATAGATTCACTTAAATTAAGCGATTATAGGGTCTTGATAGGGCTGAGTAGTTTAGGATGAAGATATAGCAACATCGAGTGGTAATGGTCATAATTGATAGGACAGCTAGAGGAATTTCAAGTATTACGCCTTCGTCCTTCGAAAAATTGGTGAAGGCGAAAGCAATATAGAGTTCGAAGAAGGCGTTATCGAATACGAATACATGATTCAAGGACGGCCGAAAAATTTCAAAAGGAGTTGCCAAGGCAGTCGCGGATGGGACTCTAGAGGACAAGTTTAGCTATGTCTCCATCCACGTAGAACGATAGATAAAAGCGAACCAAAGTGCACTCGGTTGATCAGACCATCATGCACCGGTTCTGATTAGACAATATGTTAGTGAGCGCGCTCAATAGCATAAGTCATGAACAAACTCGATAAATGGATGAGTTTGCAAAACTAGCTTATAGTAGCAACATTAGTCAAGGTGGTAAAAATATAGGCACGAGATTAAGATTGAAATAAGGAACAAATATGAATAGTCTAAGAGTCATAGGAATCTAAGTCTTGTTTATTCCTATACTATCATTCTACGGTTTTATTGACCAAGGCTTGGTTGACTAGATAGGTTAGGGCCCTCTAAACTTTACAAGTACCAAGGGATTGCTAGGTCACAAGGCATTCTACCCAACTTAAAAGAATTAAACTAATGGTGTTTGGGACAGCTAACTAATAGGGTCAATCTCTAGCAAGAACGAAGGGAAGATAAGGATAACGATAGAAGGAATCAAGCAAGATGCAATCAATGAGTCAAACGGTAGATTGAAGAAAGTGGTCAAATATGTGGATGAGATCGTAGACTTCTAATCATATTCGCAGGCTTGCTTGGTACGGTAAAGTAACCAAACAATTTATCTTGACCTGCATGGGCCACCACAAAAACATGTAACGTCCCAGTCCCAAAATACGTAGGACTAGGAACGTAGACATGCCAGCTGTATTCATACGAAGTACACTCCAATATATGGAATCCTCGTATGAATACATAAGCTGTAAAATGCAGTAGAACTATAACTAATCTCATCCACGCAAAATAAATGAATAAAAGACATCATATAAAGATAATGAATTGTCTTGATACATTATGTTGGACGGAGACAAATCCACTACCAACAAGTAAAGGAAAAATACATGGAAAATGAAATGACTTTGGCGAGCGAAGCGAAGACGATCCAAGTGCATCATCCTCGAAGAAATAGCGATGATCATGGCTAAGGCTAAAGCACCTGCGAAAGACAATAGCACACACCTGGAGAGATAACCAGGTCCTCAGAGGGACGTAACAAGACATATAATATCATGCCATATAAACTGAATAAATATTGCTCAAATAAATAAGTAAATCGAATTATAACATGGTCCAATACGCACCTACTGAACGAGCGTACCATCTCCCCAACCAAACAAGGACAGGAGATGGTAAACTAATTCACGGTGACGTATCTTTCCATGCTAAGAATCCAATATGGTATCCGGACCCCAACAAGGTTCAATACCTTCTCATCGAAGTAGTAAGTCACACCTACAACCAAACAAGGACAAGATGTGATGAACTAATCCGCGACAAGTTATTGTTCCAAGCCACGGTCAGATACAAGTACTCAAACCAAAAGTACTCGTACCTAACGGATAAAGGTAGCCTACCGTTCTAAGTGATATGTAGTTAAGAACAATCCTTCCTGCACATGGGCCCTGGCTAAATAGGATCGGCATAGTCCCCCCTTGGGCACCAGAGGCCCCATCAGTAAGAGCATGACGTTCCGTAGAATCGTCAGTGGCCGTCAGTAATCATGGGTCATCAACCCCGTATCTCCAGAGAAGAGTCTGGGTCACAAGGGAAAGTACATCGAAGCCCATACGCTAAGGAATTGTCCTCCCCGCCCAATGCCTACTCTGTTGTATCCACAACAGTAAACATCTATAACCGCTAAGTCAAACTAAGCATACAACCTCTATTAGCGGTTATTCCTATCACACGGCTTGTACGTACTGGTGGCCAGCCAATCACGTACTTCCGTATCCTACATGCGACACACAACTTCGTGTTACAACGTGTCAAGGCCAATGAATGCAACACCCAAGGTGGTCCCTTAAATCTAGGTTTAATGTGAGAAAATAATATATAGCAGGAAATATAAATGAACAGTAAGTTCTAACAGGTTATGCCATGTATCACAGTTTATTTTGCATAAAGAAAATAAATAATGCATGAAATATGAGCTAAAATAAATAAACAGCAAATGGCAAGGTATCTTGCCTGGTAGAGCGCCTGGTGTGCTGCGAATATCACGGTAGCACGAACTGCGACTTCGGTGCAACAACTATACAAGGTGACCTCGAGTGGTGGTATGGACAGTTCCACTGGGTCCAGAAGGGTCAAATTAGTTAGGGTGGACATAAGGTAGTCTCGAAATTGGCGAAGGAATAGGAATAACGGGATTGATCATGGAAAGGAGAAAATCAAAGAAAATGGATAATAATATATATGGTTTTAGAGAACTATTTATAACACTCAAGAAAAGAAAATAATTATACTAGTTAAAAATAGTTTTTAGATAAATATTTGAAATATATATAAAAATTGCTTTTAGGCAAAAACTCTAAATTATAAAAATAGGTTTTGGGATATCAATTATATTAGTTAAAACATATGAGAAATAAAAATTATTTGGAAATTTTGAAACTACATTTTATGGGTCAAAATATTTTAAAAATTTTGTTGGAAGTCATTTTAGGCCAAGATACGTAATAAGTTACTATAAAATAATATAAAAATATATTCAGAAATATCTCAATATTATGAGAACAAAAATATAGGTTTTGGTAGATCCAGTGAAATAAGAATGCTAATTTAATATCCTTATTAATAACAGTAAATAAAATTTATATGTAACATATATATATATATATATATATATATATATATATATCTATATATATATATATATATATATATATATATATATATATATATATATATATATATATATATATATATATGTTTTTACGTACTAATTTACAAATCCAAAATATATACCATTTTTATCATACAATAATAATAATAAATAATCGTAAATACTACTGCTGTACAAAGAGAATAATAAATATAATAATAATAATAATAATAATAATAATCATAATCATAATAACCATAATAATAATACTAATAATGATAATAACAATAATAATAATTACATGATAATACTAATTAGTGGTGCAGACATGTCTTTACTGGAATATAATGATATACTTAACAAAATATCTTTAAATAGTTAATATAAATTAAGAATCTGAAAATTAATCAAATTTAATTTATACAAAAATTCGGTCAGTTCTCGTTGGGATCAGACACAGTATAGTAAGGGGGAGAGAGAGAGAGAAGCGGCGGAGGAGAAGAGGGGAGCGGCGTACTCCGACAGCGGCGGTGTGGGAAGGTGGAGCTGCCGGCGTTGGCGCGGTGGAAGCGTAGGTCGCGAAAGAAGAAGATCGAGGAGGGAGAGGGGGTAGCGGTGAGCGGAGGCGCGGCTGAGCTCGTCGGCGGGCGGCGCCGGAGGAGGAAGAAGGAGAAAGGAGCGGGGTTGTCGACGGAGGGAAGCTTGGGTCGCGGAGTTCGAGAGGGGGTCGGAGTGGAGTTGGAGGCGGTCGGTCGAGGGAGGAGTTCGGGAAAGGGGAGCGGCGGCGCGGCGCTCCGGCGGGCGCGCTGAGGGAGGCGGAGGTTAGGAACAATGGTTCGAGCGGGGCGGACGTGCTCGCGGGGCGGAGGCGCGGACGCTGCGGTGGTTGGGTGCGGCGCACGCCGGCGGAGTAGGTGGTCTCGCACGCGGGGAGCTGATGGTGGCAGCCACTCGGCGGTGCGGTTAGCGACGGCGAGTGCGGTGGTCCAGTGGAGGGAAGCCCGCACGCGACTGCGCGGTAGGTAAGCTGTGGTGGTGTCGTGGTTTTGTTTTTATTTCTTTAATTTAGGGTTTTGGTATCGGCGTTGGCCGGCGATGGCCGGGATTGTGGTGGTCGTGAGGTTGGTGTTGGTTTGGCGGCGAGGTCACGGGGTTGGTGATGGCGATGATGATGGAGATGTGGTGGTGGCGGGTTCGGGTGAAGGCTGTGGTCGCTGCTTGGCCGGGATGGGTGGAGTTGATCGGTTGCTGTGGTGTTGACGGCGATGGAGACGGGAAGAAGAAGGGAGACGACGTCGATGGGGCGAGGGCGACAACTGGATTAGGTTAGGGATTTAGGGTTGGGTTTATGATTAGGGCTTGTATCCAAGTGTCGGACACGAGAACGGTGATGAGGTCCGGGATTGTCGGACAACAATAAGAGAATGAATGTATATGTAAAGAAATAACCTATTGGAAAGACACCCGGGGTCGGACTCGAGGCCGTCACGGCTGACACGATGATGGATGGAACACCAACACGAGGCACGTATATTTGTAGAGAAAATTATTGTGGATGAATAATGAATTGGAGGAGTACCTGCCTATTTATAGGATGTGGGAATTCCCAATTTGGATAAGGACTAGAAATATTTAAAACCCAAGTAGATAATTCATAATTTAATTTAAAATCAAATCCAAATCTAAATGCAAATCTAATTTAAATCAAATTAAATTTTAGTTTAAAATCGAATAGGATAAATCAAATTTCAATTACTTAACTATTTAAATAAATCCAAAATTTCAAATCAAGGTTTAAATTGCCACAATAATTTCGAAATATGTTTTCTAAAAATACATATAATAATAATTTCGAAAATTCCATTATTAATTAAATGCACTAATAAATAATTAAAATAATATTTATGAAGGATATTATTTAATATTAGTAACTGCTATAAACGAAAAGGCTTTCATAAATAAAATCGTAAACTTGGAAATTTCAGTATGATAACTAAAAATAATTATTTTATATATTATTTTGAAAATATAAAAATGTTTTTCTAAATTGTGTACGCTCGCACATAATCGCACTCGTCGAGCAAATTCGAAAAAGAAATAAAAGGTCGTGCGCGACGTATAATACGACTACGCGACGTATATTACAAAATTTTAAATCGGTACCAATTTAATAATAAATAAAAATAGTAGAAATTTAGGGGTTTTACAAGTAGCCTCAGACATTACTGCCTGGCTACTTTCCGCCTCGGAGCCGCCCGAAAAATGTCGGCTACCACTAGCTATCGCCGTTATTCGCACTATATTAGTACATATGGGAGGAATTGGGGATGATTTGATTTCTGCATGGATAAAAAAATAGAGATGTCAGCCATTTAATCTATGAAAAGAAGGTTGATAATATCATTCAATACCTTTGGGATCAGCAGTAGTAGTTTCCTCATGTGCTACTTCTTCACCCACATTCTTTTCTGGAGACACATGCACCTCAACATCCACTTCAGGATTCAGCGTGTCATCAACAGCTTCCGAGGATACATGGACATTTGCATCCTCTTCTGGATTTAAAGTATCATCAACAGCTTATGTTGATGTATCTTCATTACTTACACTGTCTTCTGGTGCTTCTTCGATATCAGTTGCGGCGGTCGGATCAACATCATCATGCAGGCCAAATTCGCAATCATTCAGTGCATCAATCATTAATCAATCTTCTTCTTCACGGAGTGTTCCTGGTGTAGCAAGAAGCTGGGTAGTTTCTACTGCAAGTGAAGGAGATCGTAAAACTTCATCTTCTCTCTCCACAATGTCTTCCCTGGGCTCTACAGCCTCAACCCTCTGCTCTGGACTAGGAGTTCCCTGCCTGGGCTCAGGGACAGGCGTAGGAGATGACATTGTGATTCCAGCAACAGCACTAGCCACCACCGAGAACAGGATTTGTCTCGGAGGAGTGACCACCTTCTTTCTTCTGAAGGCCATTTTCTTTCTGTGTAGAGGTCTCTCTGGACTCTCTACATCTACCACATCGACCTGTCTTGAAGAGAGGTCGGCGTAGTCGCTTCTTCTCTCTGGGTCGACTCAGCCAGTTGCCGAGATTGAGACCTAGTGGTGACCTTCTCTGATGATTCCAAGATAAGCTTCTTCTTAGCAACTGGAGAGGAAGGTTCGTCTATCCTTCTCTTCCTCTCCTTGGCTGGAGATTTGACAACCTTCAAGGAAATTCGTAGTGGCTCGTTGACTTCTTCAGGGAAGTTAGCTTCCTTCGAAGCTTCCAACGGGGCATCAACTGGCTCATGTTCCTCGTCATTACCCGGAGCCGACATAACAGTTGCTCCCTTCTTCAATTGCGTTGCTGTTGCGAAGCTATCTACGAGGCTGAAGTTCTCAGCAAAGGTATTCGCCGATGTATAGAAGATTGAATATGTGTACAGCATCCAGGGACCATGGTCGTTCTTCGTCGGCATCGAGAACATTGTTCTTGTGTCTCGAGCATTATAATAAGCCCAAGCCAGGGCGCCATCGATCAAATAACCTTTTTCTTGCAGGCACGTTATAGCGTTGCCTACGTGGAATTGGTCATAGCCGAATTGGCGCACAAAACGGCTGGGAAGATAGGGTTTCAAGTAACATTCATCTTCAAATCTGTAGACCACGTATGACGGCTGGATCGTCTTCAGCCATTCAAATACTGCACGACCCAAAGGCTGCCTCCCAAGATCAACCAGATTTGTAGACATATGTTCATAGCCAGTTGGAGGGGGAACACAGTAGAAATTCTATCCCTTCCCGAGATTCAGAGCACGTCTGCAATCTTTTAGACTGGTGTATATCCATTTACTCTTGGAGAATCTCCGCAAAAAGCTACCGCTGACCGTCCCCATATCGGGGTTCATCAATGAAGGATGGTGCAGAAGCAACCATCCGAACAAATAAGTGTAGGGTAACTCCAGCCGAGGAAAGTTCCCTTTCTCGCCTTTCCCCTTGAGCATTGAGTCAACAAAAAGGCGGAGACCAGCATTCACTCTGCAGATCATCGCCGACAGCAGATCCATTCGGTAGCCAAAGACTAAACGGACGGCAGCAAAGAGCACGCCGCGATGGAAACGATCGACGACGCTGGCTCCCAGGACGACAAATCGTCGAAGCCAGTAGGTGAGGAAACCCGTCAGCTGGGCTTCCTCTGACATGGGCCTATAGCCCATCCTCATAAAACTTTCAATAATATCTTCTGTCTTGAAAGGAGGATATTGAAGTTCATCATCAACCTTGATGTCCATCTCCTTGTTCTCCTCCATCAATCCTTTCACCTCACTATGGCTGAGTGGTCTGAAGAAGTTAGGGTTGCACTTATCGTGCTCCTTAGTTTTCTTCTCCATGATGTGGTTGAGAAAGAGATAGGGCAACCACTTTGTCGAGTAGCAAGTGCCAGAGGAACCACTCTTGTAATACAAGGAGCAGATCTTATAGCGGCACAGCAGTTCTTCAAAAATGGCCACCATATCAGCATTCTCCCGACGAAGTCGGTCCAACTCGTCATTGGTTGGAACAAATTCTTCATAGGGGAATTCCTCCATCGGCAAGCTCGAGATATACTTCATCTCATGAAGAGCCAGCCCAATCTTTCCACAGGACGTCATAAAAGTCCCTGTCTTGAAGTTGTACCTCTCCACCAATACGAGGAACAGATGAGGGTTGGGGTGGAAGCCGTATATGGTAGAGTATACCGCCTGATATAGCTCAATCTCTTTGAGCTTTTCTTCGAATTGAGCCAATATCCAATTGGCTATGCAGTTCCATCTTTTGTTATCTGGGTTCACCAGACCTGTCAATCGAATGTCCTGATCCGGATATCTTCCCTCAACCTTCGCAAACTCATTTGCGAAGATCGGCGTTCTAACTGGCAGTAGCAGGGAGGAGTTCTCCGGTGGAATACAGCCAGGCTTCAATCCTCTGAGCAGGAAGCTGTGACGCTCAGAGGAACTGTAAAACATGTCCTTGTGGTTCGGCCCCTTCTTCACACAAATGTTCCCTGTTCTGGCTTGCTGGAGAGGAGTGATATCCCAGTCCATCCTCCTGGGATAGCTCGCATGAGCATAGCGAGATAGGGGAGGGCACCTGGAAATCTCAGGCAAAAGTATCCTTTTCTCGGCTCTCTGGAATAGTCTCTGTTCAACTCGAGGTCTCGGCTGAGAACTCTTATCAAGAGCCTCACCAAACAGAAACAAAGGCTTCTTATGAATAACAGCATCAGCAGTTTGCAGAGACTGCCCGTTCATCAGACTCAGCAATGTTTTATTGTCCTGTGCTGTTAGGATGACTTGTCGGGACGACGGCAGGGCATACTGAGGAAATGTTACATGGGACAGATCCTCTTTAAACTCGGGTTCAGCCAGAGTCCTTACAAAGACTTCATAATTTGGGTCTTCTCTGATGTTAACTGCATCAAACAAAAAAAGACAGAATTCAGTACATACAAAATCAAAGATTATGTTCAAAAGATCAGCAAATTACGCAAGCATCAGATTGAGCTATGTGCATAGCATCAGATTGCGCTAATGCAGTCTACATGCACAAAATATCCAGTTGCGCCAAAATATCCACTTGTGCAAGTCATCAGATTGCGCTAAACAACTTGCGCAAAGCATCAGTTTGTGCTGGACAGACTTGCGCAAATCGATAGATTGCGCTGAACAACCGATTGCGCAAGAAAATAGTTTTCATAAAAATGAAAACTATTGGGTGGGTGCAACCAAAACCCTAAACAGGGCGGCGCAATACAACCAAATCTCTAAAAAGATAGAGGTTTGAAGGTTCGACAATGTCAAAGAACCCTAAAAAGGGGTTTTTGATCGAGTCCATCGTCTACCTTGCAGCACAGGGTGACCGACTTCGTGACGAGAAATGCGAGGCGCAGCCCGAGTCTAAGACTCAGCGGGGGCTTTGCCCTTCTCGGTGGCTGAACGTTTCGGGGCCATTGATGTCGACGGAGAAGAAGGAGAAGAGTCGAAGATGGCACAGGAGCTTTTTCTCTCTCGAACAATTGGAAACAAGTAAAGAATGACAGAAAGAAGAATGGAAACTATTTATAGTTTTTCGAAAGTAACAGTCACCTCAGATTGCGCCGAAGAAATAGGAGCTGATTCCTCCAAACGCGCAGACAAGGCATTACTTGCGCAACTTGATTTTAAAATCAAAATTCAAAGTATTTCGAAACTTTGAATATTTTCAAATTTCGAAAACTTTGAAGGGGGTCTTGTAGGTCCTAAAAATCAAGTTGCACCCATCAAAAAAGCAATGAAAATCAAGTTGTGCACCCTTCAAATGAACTACGCAGGAGATAGATTGCGCAACAACTCAATTGCGCAAGCTGAACTGTGCACTCATCCAAGCGCGCTAGCTGACGTGGCCTCATCATCATTATCTGACAGAAAATCAGATCTTCTGACAGCTGACAGCCCGAAGAACGAGGAAACTGTTCGTTTCTCGTGCAGCACAACGCTCAAGGACAGCTATACAGCCAGCGCAGTCCACCAGCCCACGTGAAGCGCAGTTCAATCCAGCGCAGTCCAATCCCAGCGCAGTCTGAAGCTAGCACAGTTCATGTGGCGCAGTCCATCAAGACAACTGACATTTTGTACGTGGCATACATGCCATCAATTGCTCACCACGTGGCAACCGTCTATACACGATCATGCACATTTCAATCAAACAATGCCATGTGTCCCATACAGTTGGCCTACGATCAAGTAACTGCCAGCGCAGTTCATTGCTTGCGCAGTCCAGTGTATGCGCAATCTATCATGCGCAATCCAGAATAACTAAAATCAGTTATTTCCAGAACTCTATAAATAGAGTTTCAAGTCCTTCCTTGGAGGATCATAGAGATCAGAAAAAATCAGAATCAAGAGCAGAGAAAACAGGAGTTCTTGCCCAAGTGCTGCTGCTTTCTTCAGAGGCTATCGCCTTCAACTTCAGAGGCTATCGTCTTCAAAGTTCACATCGTCCAAAGGATAAAGCGATCGTCTTCAGATCAGATTCCTATAGTTGTACTTTTCCAGAATTCTATTGTAATCTCTTTACAAAGTTTGTGAAATAAAGATCACTTTTGTTTTTGCAAACATGTGTGTGTGTGTTTGTGATAGCAGGTGATAGAGGGTGCGTGTCAACAAGAGTGATATGGTGTGTGTGTGTGTGTGTGTGTGTGTGTGTGGACTGTAGATTAGAGTGTGTGTTTGTGACAGGCAACAATGAGTGATAATGAGGGGTTTATGTGTGTGTACAGGCAGCAGTATATAGTATCTCTCAGGTTTGTATATCATTATCTCAGCTAAGTATACATAGGATTAACATTATATCAATACACATTTCAAACCAATTCAGATTACACCCAAGCCAATTTTAATGTCAAAACTCAGTTTTCTATTCAAAACCCAAATTTTAAGTTCAATACTGTAAGAATAGAAAACCAATCCACATTTCATCAACCTGAAACCCAATAAAATTTCTCAAAACCTATTGAAAACTGAGATTAACATTTCCATCAAAATCGAACTCACCGTTCTTAGTATTAGAAAAAACCATTTGAAGACCCAATTATCAATACCAACTTCGAGTCACAAAATCAGTAAACCAATCAACCCTGAACCAAATGTACATTTCAAACAATGAGACATGAGAATTCATCTCAAAATATTCAAAATTCCTTTTCAAACTCACTGTTCCAAGACAGGAGTATGAGAGAAAAACTAAAATCAAAAACCCGATCAAAACCACAGCTTCAAATTCAAAACTCGAATTTCAAATCAGACCTAAACTCAAACTATAATCAAGTCAGTTAACTTATATATAAATAGGCATTAAAATCAAATCCCAAATTAGGTTTTAACTCAAGTCCGAACTCAACAAATTAAGTATCAGTAAAAAATGAAACCCGACCAACCAAACCCAACTATGATTTCGAAAACCCAATAATAACCCAAATCAGAGGTGCACATACGTGTCATGGGGAGGTGTCTCGTGTCCAAGCATGTGGATACGAGGTGTCCAAACCAAATACAACACAGTTTCAAAAAACTGTGCGCACACAGGCTCGTGCAGCCATGTCGAGTCCTCGTGGACACGACACAGACCACATGGAGCCATGTGCTCGTGTCTAGAGTTAGTGTAGACATAGGGCTAGGGTTTCGAGTCCCTGTACCGTGTCCATATTGTGTCTGCATGCGACACGAAGGCCATGTTAGAAGCCACTGTTCGCGCGGGTGCAGGCAGTGTAAGTTTAGTGCAGGTTCATTTTCGTGTCCGACACAATGCAAGGTATCGTGAAACTTGAGGGGTGGCCTGACAGTGTCTGCCCCCACCCCTGTGCCAAGTGGCACGTGTCCACATGGCCTACACAGCGAGAAATCAGGGGGTGGTAGCAGGGCACGTGTGCGCGTGTCTCGTGCTGCGGTTCGTGTCCGATTCTGGACACGAACACGACTCAAAACGTGCTCAGAGCTAGGGTTCCATGACCAAAACATGAAGGGCTACAAATCACTTTAAACATAATTCAAAATTAACAAAATAAATTTTATTCAAACATTTCATCGAACACTAAGACCTAGTGACTGATACGTGTCCGATACGGACACCAAACCAATTCTAATTCCTACCAAACTTCACCCACAGCTAGGGGACACCTAGATGGATGCATATATAGAAAGAAATCAGGATTTAGAGTTGATTTGAAGGGATTACCTATAGAGAGCCAATCTCCAAGAAAAAGCCCCAAATTGTGATGTCTTCTTCCTCAAGCAAAGTCCAAATGAGCTCTCCTCCTTGCAAGATAGCCTCCTTCAATCTCTATTCCAGATTTAGATCCGAATGTAAAAGATTGGGATCAATTTGGTGGAGGAATGGTGAGATTTGACAATTTGGGGAAGGAATTAGGGTTTCTAAAAGGTGGTGTTCTAAAATAGGCAAGTGGTCATGTAGAGATATTATATACGCTGAAATTAGGTCGCTCTTGGGCTGTTGTGGCTGGCCATGTAGATAATTAGGGTTAGGGTTTCATATGAATGGGCTTTGGGCCAAGATCATTAGCTAGCTAGCTCAACCTCTTAGCCAAAAGTCCAATGCACTAAACACCCAATCTCTTCATGAAACTTAGCCACACTCAAGTCAACTAAGATCAACTTAAGTTAGATTAGGGTCGCACACCATGCTAACTAGTCACCAAAGTCAATGTCAAACTCTAGGCTAGTCTCTAAAGTCACAACTAGCAAAAGTTAAAATTACAACACCAATGCAATAAATAATTCACAAAAATCAAAATGACCAAAATACCCTTAGGCAAAAATGTAGAAATAAATCACCCTAATCACATGGTTAGGTTCCCATGGTCATGGTTAGCCTCTAGGTCAAGTAGTATCTAGGGTTTCACTAGCAAAATACCAAAATCACAAATCACCCATTAAAATAGTTTTAAAAGAATTAAAAATTATCAAATCATAACATGATTTAAATCTCATTATTAAAAGACTAAAATTACAAAAGTTTAAAATTACCCTTATTTAGAAAACTGGGTGTTACAAGTCTACCCTCCTTAGAAGAATTTTGTCCTCGAAATTAAGATGGTCGTGCTCTTTCTAGGTCAAACTTCCAATCAATCAAAGTCTCTAATCATACAATCCTATAATCATATGCGTCTGTCCAAAATCATGAGACTCAGAATCTTCGTCATACTAGTAACCAAGGCTACGATAATCATAGAGTCCCCAACTAAGGTACATACCTCTAGAATTATGGTATTTAAAATTTTTGCATTGCCGCATGCTTGGCCGCGAAAACCTTAAATTCCTACGTCCGAGAAATACGTCCAAAATTCGACTATATGTCCTTACTATGCTAGCTAATATTACTGTAGAAAATTATAAATTCCATAACTGAGGCAACCTAGCCCATACGACTTATATTGAAAAGAAAAAAATCAAAATCAAATCAACACAGAATACTAAGAATCAAATTTATCGACGAAGAAAGAGGTAGACAAAACTGTCGGAATTGAATTTCAAGATAGTTATTATAAGACAAAAGTGGGAATGGAATCGAGAAAAAAAACCTGTAAGTATCCCTCCGACTGCCTGTGCATCCTCAACTGTCATGGCAAAAGCTCGCCCCTGCTGGCCTCCTCCTCTGGCCTGCTGCAGATGATGGACAAACCTCTGCTGCCCTGTCGGAGCCCTAGCTCCTGCTGCTGCCTGAGTCAATGGTGTCTGGTTCTTGGGACACTCCCTATACTGATGCTCCACTGAACCACAAAGTAAACACCTGCCTAGTCTCTTCATGCAGTCATTCCATCCATGACCCAGCTTCTTGTAGAAAGTACAACTAATGGGCTGCTGCTTGGGTGTCAGTTGGTAAAGTGTATGTCCCTGGCCCTAAAACTGCTGCTGAACAGGCCTCTACTGCTGCTGTTGCTAAATCTATACGTGAGGCCTCTTGGCTTAGCCTTCGCTGCTGCTGGCTCCATGAGCGTCTCGTCCCCTCTTGAGCTTCAGTTCAAGATCATTCTCTGCTGCTAGGGCACCCACCAGAATCTCCTCAAAAGTGGCACTCTGGTCACTCTTGGTCAAGGACTTGACCTCCTATGACTAACCCCTTTCGGAACCTCCGAGCCTTCGCTGTCTCACTGAGTCCCTCAATAAATCTGTCCAGACGGCAGAGCTCCCCAGCGTACTCCTCGATAGTCTGACTGCCCTGAACTAAGCTCTTAAACTGCGACTCCAGTGCACCAAGAGTTGTGTCAGGGAAAAACTTCTCCTTGAACAGCTTCTTAAAGGCTGCCCAAGCCTGTTCCTCTGTGCCGACCCTCGGGTCCGTCTGGTACCAAGTGCGAGCTAGGTCCTGCATTTGACTACCTGCCGCCTCAATCTGCAGTCGAACTGGTAACTCTGCCAGCAGGAAGATCTCCTCGATGTGCTCTATCTAGTCATCATATACAGAATCCCCTCTGTGCCGTGGAAGTCCCACGGACGCATCTTCTGGAACTCCTGGATCCTTGGTGTCTTCGGCTGATACTGTTATATCTGGCCTGCCTGGGGCTGCGCAATGACTCTCTCCACTGTCGTCAGGGCAAGATAATGGGCATTCTCTATGTCCTACTGAAAATAAATGGACTGCTGCTGCTGGGCCTCCACCATCCTCTGAAAGAAAGCGAACAACTGCGCTGCGTCAACCGATCCCAAAGGCGGCTGCTGCTGGAAGAAATCAGGAATGACGGGGGAAGGCCTCGGAACAGACGGAGGTGCTCCTCCGAATGCGACATAAACTCCAACATGAGAAGGTACGGGAGCTGCCTGACCGGGCTGAGCCAGACGAGAGGTGGCAGACCTCTCAGTAGTATCCCTCTGGCCGGAGTGATGGGATCGTGTCTGCACCATCCTGGAGATAGATCAAACAAGAAGGCAATTACTGAGAATGAATCGATAATGTCAAAGGAGGACAGTTCATTTCAAAGGAAGACAATAAAGCAGCAAGAATTTTAGATGACGGAATCAAAAAAGAGCTTTCCTAGGTATGATTGAGTACCTTCAAAACTATATCATATATCCTACTGCAGGCTGTAGTGATACTCTAGTTTGAATACCACTATATAACTCGACCTGCATGGGCCACCACTAAAAATGTGTCACGATCCGCACCCAGTGTAGGGACATGAGAAGTGGGTACGTCCAGCCTACGCCACAGTATCGACGGTAGAACGCTGTCCTAGGTCACATATATCTAACAATTATAAGGTACCTGTACAGTATATAGACTCCAAATGGAGGACAATACAAAAATGTACAGCTCAATCACAACTAAGGTAGAAGTACGATAAGATAGATAGATAGGTAGATAGATAGATAGATAGATAGATAGATAGATAGATAGATAGATAGATAGATAGATAGATAGATAGATAGATAGATAGATAGATAGATAGATAGATAGATAGATAGATAGATAATGAAAATCATCAAATAAAATACAAACAGGAAAAGAAGTCTAAGTGTCTAAGATAACATCTCCACAAACATTCAGGATAACAACAAGATCCCAAATATAAACATAAATGTATCCAAATAAGTCAAGACATCAAAATAAGATAGAAGCCTAAGCTAACTAGCCTAAACTATAGGGGTGACATCCTCTACTGCTGATGGATCCTGCTGAAGGTCCAAGTCGCAGGTGTCATCTATGGCAGCTCCATAATAGGTAGGGCAAAGGTCCTCGTCATCTTCTGTAATATTTTAACAGGTCCAGTCAGGAAAAGAACGAGCACATAATCTCAACAGTTCATATCAAAACAGGAATAAAAAGCATGCAATAGAGTAAAATACATGAAACCCTGAAAGAAAGTACATGTAGTAAAAGAGATAGAACTGTAATGTAAATAGGTACTATAAGTAGAGAACTATCAGTGACTAGTGATGTAGAGTACAAGATAGACATATGAACGGCTTGATTTTGCACATGATTACAATAAAGAGTTTGTACAATGACTACTTGGAATTGTTCACATGACTGTTTCTGCACCCCCGTACCCCAATCAATACAAAAGGATCCAGACAAGTTATGTTATTGTACAATATTTCACATGAGGGCCCATAAATGGGTGCACATGAAGGTATATATGAGGGCTCTGTGAACATGAGAGTACATGAATCACAAGAGTATACATGAATAATGAAAGCACAGGGTACATGATGAAAGTAAAACGCACATGACATGATATACCCGATGCTCCCGAGGGGGATAATATCTCAATGTAAATATCCATATAGTACTAATCCGTGTTAGCAACGTGACAACATCAAGTAAATTAATCTAGAACAAGAATATAAATCCTAACAAGTATGAAATGATCAGAGAATGTACTCGTCTGATATCCTGAGTATCCAATGAGTATAGATGTCCAAACAGAGTAGATGAGTCCTATATAGAGCAACACATGTCATAACATGTCCATAATGGTAATATTGAACTTTACAATGCATTCTATATGAATTCTAGGTCATTATAGACTAAAGTCAACTCTTGGTCAACTCTAGTCAACTACACTAGTCAAACTAGGTCAAAGTCTGTAAACCCCCTAAGAATTTTATGAATTTTTATTAAATTATTTTAGATTTATAGTATTTTGCACTAAATTATTAAATAGCCTTTTTGAAATTTTTTTATATGAGTGGTGAATATCAAGAGATAGCAAGAGACTGCTATTCTATATGGTAGTGCATATGTATTTTGTGGTACAAAACCTTTACATAAACCATATTAGAAATGTTTAGGATTTTGTTATATTATTATTTATTAGCTATTTAAATAATTGCAGTAATTAAAGGATGGTGTTCGAATTAATAATTGGGTTTATAATCTTGTTGTAGTCATACAAGGTAAGATTTTACCAAATAAGTATTTAAATATTAAAAATAATTTTTAGAGATTTTAGAGATTTATTTTTATAATTTAGCTAGATATTATAAGTGTGTGTATATATATATTTATTTATATATAAATAAATTAGAATAAGAATAAGAAAAAAGATGTTGACGTCATGCTGACGTCAGCACTGTTCAAATGAACAGTACCCACATCAAAGCCGAGCACACGGCTGTGGTTCAAATCCTTGCCATCCGAAATTTCAAACTCATCCAAACCTTTATCGTTTTCATTCAAAAAAAATTTCTTTAAATCCTAATTGAATTCTCCTCCGATTGGATTGAATCCATGTTTAAATCCAAGTCAAAATTCGAATTTTAAATCCTGGGAAATCTTGAAACAAACATATATTAGGTTCGAAGTAACTTAGAGGAAAAACTCAAATTTTCTCTGTGAAACTTCCTCCCGACCAAAACCCTTCGACCCCAAGGGCCGCCAACCCATCGCGCACGACATAGACCACCTGCACGAGGCCGACGACCGCCGGAGAGCCGTCGCACCGCCGGAGGAGGACCCAACCCGACAGTAAACAGAGGATAACTCTGTTTTCAACCAATCCAGGTACCCAACTTCACGTTTCGTCTCCGTCGTTTAATCGATTTTTGATCCGTCGACTCCTACGTATAGACAACCTATACCTCTCCTAGACCCAGTAATTAGATTCAGGCAAAACCTATCAAAACCTGTGTGAAATCGAATCCAAAATCAAGAAATAAACTGCCTAAAACAGAACAGGAAACTTCGTACAATACCCTATCTTGGAAGGCAAAAATTTGCCGATCCTTCATCAGTTTTGAGAAACTGTTTAAATAGATGTACAGACAACATATACAAGATGGAAATCCAACTGGTAGTTTTGATTTTAATTGATTAGATTGTGATTAGTTTAGCCTCAAAGTTTAGGAAAAAATGGATTTTAAAACAGTAAAATTTCAATAAAATTTTCCGATACGGTGTGCGCCCCGACAAATCAGACAACATGGTCGTGCACTATATATATCGAAAGACGCGTATGGACGTTGCTGACGTGTGGGAACTGACGGAACTCAGTTTCATCGCGTGTGTGCGACGAAATCAGTCCGTATCCGTCAAGGTACCCCGTATCGCCAATTTGCAAACTTGACCCTAACTTCGTGTACAGTCGTCAGATCGAGATGAAACTTGCGCCAACAGGTCCGAATCAAAATTCTGGTCTTGTGTGCCAAGTTTGATTCGATTCTGAGAAGGTCGAATCGGAGCCCTTTTTGGCGGGCCCGCGACCCACTCAAACGAGCGAATTTGTGCACGGCTCATCGGAATCCAAAATTGGACATACCGTTGAGTTCGTCTCCTCAAACCGGGCCCGTAGACATGTAGTTTGACGACTTTAGAGACCGTAGGTACTGGCACGCATTTTGGTGCAAGACGGGTCCAACGGCAGACATCGTTTTGACCCAAAATTACGATTTTGCCCCTGTTCCAGAATTTGACTTTTGGACAGGCGTTTCCTAGGCATATCTTTTATTCCAAACTCATTCGTGATGTTTGTTTCAGCATCCGGAGCTTCTTGTGGATTTTGGCTTTCGTGTTGACAATTCTGATTGTTGGATTTTGCTGCTTCTCGCACCACCCTCAGGCAAGATACCTTGCCTTATTTACTGTTATAATTATATGCACTTTTATTTATTTATTTACTGCATATTTATTCTTAGTTGGATCCATTATTTGCTATTCTTAGTTCACTTTATTTTGCTTTCAGTTATTTTTTCTTCTTGTTTTTTTGCATATGGACCTAATCTTAGCGAACTACCTTCTGTTAGTAACCTTGGGAGGGAAAAGACAGTTAAATGTATGGGCTACCCCAAATCCAACAACTGTAGTAACTGTGTACTACGGTAGTCGAGTCGCGAGGGTCACTAGCCTCGAGCTATGTGGACTGATGGGTCACGTGGGCCGCTAGCCTCGAGTTATGCC